>PVHY01019424.1:0-27408 GCA_004024945.1 Uropsilus gracilis | reverse complement strand
GGGGGGGGGGGCGCACCCTATCAAGTTCAGTATGGTAGTATCCCAATTGAAGTATCTTATTTACTAAATTGAAATTGATGACTAACTTCATACACATACTGTCTTCCAGAAGGAGGGATTATAATAACATGTCTACATATACAAGTTTATGTAAAATAAATATAATTTCTTTGTTTGGTGAAGCCACATGGAATTCCTTATGGAAATAAAATTGACCACAGATTCATTCCTTATGTTGATTATCTATACATAATTTGGTTACTCTTAAGGGAGATTTCATATTTTATATTTTTCAGTAAATTTGGCTTGTTAAGTATATGTAGAATGTATAGTAGAAACATTTTTGAGGACAATTTTTAGAACTATAATTTTATATTCTCAGTTTGAGATTGCAAGATAAATAGAATTAAGTGAAAGTCTAATATTCCTTGCATAAACCAAATTTTTCTTAGCATAACTATAATTTTGAGTAATCAAATTTAACAAAATTTTAGTACAAATTTAGCCAAAATTTTAGTACAGTTTTCCCAATTTACAAATGAAAAAACTGAGTACAGAGGAATGTAGGGATGGTGGGCAAGGTTTTAAACAAGCTGTTAGATAGGACATATTTCTAGATTTGAAATGATTAAAATTTTAGCCTAATCGTACCAATCACATTTAGTGAAAGGTGAAAGATTTATGTTATCTGAAAAGAAACCAGATTATTGGTCCCATTTAGAAGAAATTTAGCCAATAATTCTTTGAAAAATCTGAAATATTTTCTTTAAAATATTTTTCATTCAGACATCTTCTAGAAACATCTTAATGAAATATTGTCAGGTAAAAACAGAAGAAACATTTTGTAATTATTACCATCTATGCTCTCTCAACTTTTTATTTGGTGATTGCTGTGATTCTTCTGGTCCTTTCAGCCACCTGCCCATCTCTTGATGCTTGTAATGTGGCAATTAACCAGCAGCTTCTTAATGACCTAATTAAACCATAATGATTGAGGTACAAGGCATTTCCTGGGGATTAATGGCCAACTGAGAAGAGTTGATGGCCCATGGCATAGCTGGGAGCCATTAACCCCAACCAGCCATTAATCCTGTGAAAACATTAAATAGAGAAATTATTATCATAAAGGAGAAATGAAAACAATGAGATATGGTATGTTTACATGAAGCAAACTTTTTCTTGCTAAATATAGCATCTTGAGAATAATGTTTGAATTGTTCTAAAATAATCATTTGGCCTTTAAAAATTACTGTCAATAATGCAGAGATATTAAATGAATTAAATAAGCATTTGTTGTGTATCTTTGGTTGCTAATTGCAGAAGACATCTGAAAATAGGTTAAGTCAACAAAAAGAAAACTGTCTCCTGAGATCTGAGGTAAGAAAGCAGTTTCGTTTCAGGAATGGTGGGAAGTAGCACGAGATACATGGTTTCCAAACAGTATTCTGTATGTGTCTTTCCCCTCTCCAAAGGTAACTTTGTTTTCTCTCTGAAAACTGGTTTCCTTTGCTACAGAGTTATGAAGAAATAAGGTTGCCCACAATGTCTTCATAAAATTTTACATGTTGAGTCATATAGTCTAAATTTTCACAATTTATTTATATCTTTTAAAATTTGTGGATGGTATTTGATTTCTCCCCTCAGTGTAGTCTCTGTAATTCTCCCACCACCATAGTATCCATGATCCATCACCACAGTTCCTTGTGCTCTTCCCTCCCCAGTTCTGACCCCTATTTCTCTCCCTCCCCACTTTATGTCTCAGATCTATGGTCAATGTATAGGTTTTGTCTATCCTGACTTGTTTGACTTCTCTACATTTCACATATAAGTGAAACCATCCAGTGTGTGTGTCTGTATACATATATACGTGTGTGTGTGTGTAGAGCTCAGTGTAATCCCTCCAGCTCTTTCTAGATTTCAAATACATGTTCCTAAATTAGGGAATCAGACCAATAAGTGTCAGGAAACTAGTTAGAATTTAATGAACAGTGACTGTGTATGTACATCTTGCTAAAAAAAAAAGATAGCAAATAACCCCATATAAAGAAATGCTGAGTATCATTTTTCATATGAAAACAGAAAGCTATAATGAAATCACTATGCTCTCATTATGAGTTAAAATGATTACCTATACCAAATATTGGCAAGGATAAAAAGTGGAACTCTCAACTGTTAGAGAAAATTTTAGTTAAAATCACCTTGGTCAATTGTTTAGATAAGAAACTACAAAATATTTTATAGTTAAAAGAAACCATAAAATCAGGTCATTATATTACTATGTGTTCACCTCCCAAGAAATAGACATGTCTATATAACACATATGAATGCATACAATAGCATTTTATTTGTGATCACTGTTACAGCAGTCCAAACATGCAACAATTGTATAAATCTCAAAATAATTACACTGAAAGAAGTAAAACAAGGGATATTCATTGCATGATTCTGTTTATGTACACTTCAGAAAGACAAAATTTTGTCTATAGTAACAGAAAATAAGTCATCGGTTGTGTAAGTTGTGAAGGAGAGTTTAAAAAGGGGGTGAGGAAATATTTTGTAGATATAATTATTTTGAAATTTATAGTTTCATAAGAATAAACTTAAGGTGCAATCTGTTAAATCATACACATCAAATATAGTTTATTGGAAATTAAATATACCTCAGAAAACTTTTTTTCTGTTGAGGTATCACTAAAATAACATCTCTTAATATGTGTATTGTCAAACTATTCACATTGGGATCACCTCCACATTCTGCTCCCCACCATTTTCATCTTTATTAGCTGTATTGTGTTATATATTTATATCATATCTTCCTAATACAATCATCTGTCTTGGGTACTTAGATTGCTTCCTTAAACTAGCCCTTGTAAATAGTGCTGCCGTGAACATAGGAGTACATATATCCCATTAAATTAGTGTTTTTGCATTCTTTGGGTAGATATCTAGGAGTTGTTAATATGTATGGCTGATTGGATAACACACCATGTTTTATTTTCCAAAAGGTCTGGACCAGTCACATTCCTGTCAAGAGTTTACAAGTGTTCCTTTTCTCCACATGGTATTTCTGGAATTTTTTATAAAGATGTGAGATGGTTGGTATCTCATTAAAACAAAAAGTCAACTAAATGGGAGAAAATACTTGCACACTATATATATGACAAGATGTAGATCTTGGTCTCCAAAATCTAGAAACTCAACAAAATGAAAATAAGTAACTCAATCCAAAATGGGCAAAGGACATTTTTCCAAAGAACACATATAGCTGCCAACAACATGAAACTATTCATCACATATAAGAGGGAGACAGGGCAAAATTATAAAGCTATGTTTGAAAATGGCAGTTCTGTGTCTGCATAAAGACAGAGATAGTGATAACAATACAAATTTGTTAAGCGATTGCCTTTAATGTGTAAGATATGTGTAGAGACTCATACAGTGAGTTAAGCACAATCTGAACTTGTATGAACTTGCATATATCTTACCTGCAAAATAGTTACAACCTAGTCATCAATGAAAATAAAATACTTATTTTTTATAAAGAGGACAAAATATAAGATTAAGACATTTTTTTAGATGTAGTTTAAGTTTGGAGAGAACATTTTCAATTAAGGAATTTAGAAAAGACTGCATAAAATAAATGCTTGAAGTGAGAATTTGAGAACATACAGAATGCTGCTGGGTACACACTGCTTAGACCAGCATGAGCAGAGATGCAGAGGCAGGAAATATTGGAGCCTTATTTAAGTTCCATTTTTGCCATAGCATATCATATGAGCTGGGGAACACCGATAGTAAAAGGTAAATTGGAGTTTTTGTTGAGGCTTTTAAAGTACAAAAGTCAAGATAATATAATTTGGAATTTCTGCTTCCAAGTTAGATATAACAGGTTAGAGCAATCATTTCAATGGAAAGAAGTGGAAAATTTTAAAAATTACACTTCTAAAAACAATAAATACTGTGGAATCAAATCAGCCTACATGAATTTATTCCAGATAAGTTTTTAGCTAGGTGTTCTTAGACCATCAGCAGGGCTTTCCCCTGGAAGGATATGCTGAGACTGAAGGATTCCTAATTCATGAGGCAGAAGGACTCTAACAGGAAAGAAAACCAGAAAGGCATTTGGTACACATAGCATGTCATGTCATGGCAAATTGAAATTTCAAGGAACCCCAAATGTACAGCTGGTTTACCCTACAGGAAACTTGCTGAGTGCTCTGGCAGTACAGAAAGCTGGGGGCTAGCCAGAAAGTTACAGGGAAATGGTTCCTTATCTTATAGTGCCCTGGTTCAAATTTACTCTAAATGAAGTAGCTAGTAAAAATAAACTGAAGCTGTATTTACCAGAATTTGAATCTGCATGCGGCAGGAAGTGACATTATTAAGCTCAAAAACCTCAAAGGAAATATTTTAGCAAAGAGGTAGCAGCAGCATGCCAGAATATCACCCAAAGTCAGGGAAGACAGTTGTTGAGTTCAGCTTCATCGTGCCTGGATAAAACAGGTCCGTGGGAGGCTGTTATTATAACAAATACCGCAGCGCACTCACCCTGGAGACATTGGTAGACTGTGTTTAACTAAAGAATCTGAGGGGCAACGCATTAATTTGTTTGAATTGTGAATAGCCTTCAAATAATCTGCTAAGTAAAGGAAGGATCAATTTTTATATTAAAGTCTCATTTACTTCAGTCCATTCTTTTACAGATAACCACTGGAATATAACTTTTTGAAAGTTGGGATTGAGTCAAGAAAATAGTGGCCATAAATTAAGAGGAAAATTAGACAATAGACTCAGATCTGCAAAATACTGGGTTTTTACTAAACAAACAAACAAACAAACAAAAAAACAGGTGGTGGCTATAGTTTGCCACCTTGTTCTAGAACTTAAAAATAATGTTTCATATTAATAGGTTATTACATAGCTTTAAGAAAGTAGAACAGAACAGTTAATAAGAGACATGTGAGACAGTGAACTTGAATACTATGTGTAAAATTATATGGCTTTAACCTAATTATGGAAGCCAACTACAATGAGATTACATCTGTTCCTGCCAATCCAAAATTATATCCAAGCAAAAATATCCTTAAAAATAATAAATATTCTAAAGGAATTATCATTATACAGATAATAGAACATACTGAAGTCCTTCAGAGTGAAAGCAATTACCTCAAGGGACACCTGAATCACAGGAACAAACTGTGTTGGAAAGAATATGTAAAGATATGTAAAACACAATCACTACTTAGTTTCGACTCATAGTTCTATGTTGTAGGTTCTAACATCTATAAAAACTTAGATATGACAATAATAGCATGAAGGAGGAGGTGGTTAAATGCACTGATCTTTTGAAATGGAAGTTGTGAACATGCAAATTCCCAGGAAGATATGAGTCAAGGATATTGCGTTTCATATTCTCTGATGATGGTTTTTTATTAATTGTACTTCTCCTTGAACACAGGTGTTGCTATTCATATCACGAGGTAGAGCATATTGCCCTTTCCATTGATTCTGATAGGGTTTTATTACAGGTTCTGACCAACAATGTGCTGCCAATAATGTTTCTGAGCCTAGATCATTGCAGAAACCTCAGGGCATGTCTGAGAAGCCTAATTCAAGCAAAGGGAACATGGAGCAGAAGGAAGACCCATAGGGTTGCATCAGATGAGTTACATTGTTACAGATAGCACTATGTGCATTTACTTGTTAAGGTTCTGAGCCATCTTAGTTCTGCTCAGTTGAGCCTAGGCTACTAAAACCTTTACTGACATCACATGAGAACAACAGTGAAACTGCACATAACTGATTAATATGTAGTAAGTTGCTGTGACAAAGAAACAGGAAAGGTAGAAATACATTTTCTCACAATTTAGGAAACCAAATATTCAAGATCAAGGTGCTGGTGAGAATGTCTTTTCTCTCTTCTAGGTCTCTCTCCGTGGTTTATAGTTAGGTGTCCTCTTCTTACGTTTCCCTGTGGTCTTCCCTCTGTGCATGTGTCTGTCCTGTTGTCTATTTGCAAAAATTAATTTTACATATAATTATCAGAGGAGCTGGACAAAAATAATAAAAAATAGATCAAGCAAACACTAAGCAAAAGAAAAATGAGGAATGAGATATGTATTTTATTTAGTAAAATAATTACTAAGGAAAAATAATATTCATTTGCATTTATTATAGTATCAATGAATTACTCTTTCTTAATATAGAAAATATAGATTTCATTTCATTCAAAAATGGTTAATATTATGCATTATCAGTTATGCACACAGTACTCTAACTTGGTTTGATTTCTCAGACATCACAGTCAAAAAATGTGATAATACAAGAAGAAAATGATAAATATAACAATCTATTCTTAGGTCCAAAAGTAAAATTGAGCATTATAAAGTTTTCCTTTGAAAGGTTTAATGTTATAATTAGGTAAAGAACAAAAAAATAGGTGTAAGTAAAGTTTATATTCAAAATACTTTAGTCCTAAGAAGTGTATTGTAACTTAAAAATTCAAAGGGTACACTTAATATGTATATTTTTCTTTAAGCTGTTATTGATTTTATAAGAGCTGTTTATGAGCAACTTTGTAATAGAAAACAGATACTTAAATACACAAATACATACAAGAGACTATAAGTGGAATTCTGTTTATACAACTAAACCAGTTTTGCTTTTTCAAATCTATTTCTCAATAAAACTGATATCTCTCACCAGAACTACTTGAGGGATTTTGGTAGGAAAGATGAAGTCGCTTTGAGAAAAATATTGAAAATTTTCTTTTGTCTTTGTTTTTCTCTTCGGGGAATTTGGATCAAGTTTTAAATATCATTCATGAGCACTGTCATCATTAAAAATACATTTCTCAAGGTTAAAGTTTTTGGATGTCTTACAGCTGGTTGATCTTATCATTCATATTCTTTATGTCTGTATTTTCCTGTGGTCAAAGGAGGATAACTCAGGGCACCTTAGTGTAGTTTGGCAGTAGATATCTGAAGAGGGATGAATCTGTACCTCACTTGTATACAATTTTCCATTAAATAAAAAATATAGTATGGGAGGGGAGTGGTGTTGGAGGTCCTCCCTATGCTTAACTCACTACTAGTAAAGATATGATCAAAATAGTTTAAGATTGATAGTTTGCTTCCCTCTACTATCAACCCAAAAGTCCTGCCATGCTTCTGCATTCTTGCAAATACTTCTTTTAATCAGCAAAGTATTTGGGGGAAATGAAATAGTCTTTATATTTTCTTCAAAACTGTATCTAAGGAACAATAAGAAGGAATTTTTCTATGAAAACTTGAGTCGCTAGTGGTGAGGCAACATTTTTAGAGCAACCCATGAAATTAAGCCTTAATTATGATATTATCACGTAACATGCATTTTACAAAGGAAAGCTGTTAAGGATCAAGGACATTTTAACATAGTGATTAAGGGGGGGGGGGGCATGAATTGGTTGACTTAAGCCTTATCTGAGTCAAGAGAATGAAGTAAAATCCTCCCACTTTCATGTATGGAAAATTGAATAAGTGATTGTAGACAAGTCTGGATGACATCATTGCTCTTTCCCAGATAAAGTGCCAGCCACAGTAATGTGCCACCGGATGAAAATGTGTGTCTGGATTCAATGGAAAGATCAATATAAAGAGAAAGATATTCTCCAGACTGTATTTTCTATCTCAAGTAACTGTCAACTTGTATGATAAGAATGAAGGTCAAACACTTCCAAAGATTTCACTCTCAATTTACAGAATATTAATACTTTGTGAGCATTATTCTTTTGCACATTCATCAGACAACCAACCCTGTGTCTGAAATTTCAGAAATTATGGGAATACTGGAAACTGGGTATAGATCGGCTCACTGAACCTTTATCTTCAATTGAGATTTAATATGAATCAAACAATATTGAAAAATGTGTCATGTTCCACTGTGATGAGAGTGAACATATTAATGCCACTGTTTGGTTTGAGAGTGTTCCTTTAATTTCACACCTGCATGGTTAAAGTCCTTTAAAGCAGAATGATCTATGATGAGTCAACAAGACATTGAGGGCAGCTGTATTAGAAATTTTGCTTATTTCTATGTTCTTTATATTAATCTAGCTAGGTAAGTGTCTCTTGGTAACATTGACTTATTTGGCTTTGTTTTTGTGGGTAGACTTGGTAGATAGTACAAGAAGGCCGGTGCCAAACAAAGGTGTAGTGACATGGAGCCCAGTCTAGGAATTGTAACCTTTCCATAGTGCCAACGGTCCTATGGTGTCTTCATGACATTAAAGGCTAAGTAATTTCCTTTCAACCTGCAGTTTCATGATATATTGTGTGGGTCATAAAGATGTGAACATGAACTTACCATGTGTCTGTAGACTAACCGTATTCATTATTGAGGTGCAAATTTGCTGCTGGACCCTGTTCTGTTCTGGCAATACAAAAAACAGTCCTGAGGAAAGTCAGACTATGGATGAGGACATGCTCATATCCAGACTGTGTGGTGAATCTGATCCATTTCTAGATGGAGAATAAATTTCTCAGGGCAAGTAACAAAGTTACTCTCAGATTCAGAAGGGGACATGAGACTCACAATTTCATTATATTCTGTAGGAAATTTGATTTAAGAAGGTACAACTGTAGAAAAAACATGAAATGAACTTGTCAGAGCTTCAATAACTCTGTGTTCAATTTACGACTACCACGTAATTGCTATTGGCAGGGTAGGAAATGACAGCAGAAACAAAAAGATGTGAACACCAGTTCTCTAAAACTGCGAGAGATGGGAAATTTGAAAATAACTTTTGAATAATAACCATTGCCATTTCAATGTACAGGGATTTTATAAACCTTTATGGCTACTGTAAAAAAAGATGAGAATTTGGACCATCCCCAGAAATCAGATATTATAGGCAACTGATTGTAATAATCCCTGAACCTTCTATTTCACCTTGAACATTCATCACATCCCTATGAAAGTTTCATTTTGATGTGATATATGTAACTTATCATTTTAATCATTTTTAAGTTTACAGTTCAGTGGCATGTATTACTCACCCCTAAATAAAATATCTTTACAGGTTATACATCTGAAAGATTAAATCAGTATTTTCCTCATAATTTGAAAGAGAAATATTTGAGAACCACTTTAAAACCGCTAAGTTGCATTTTTAATATAGTGTTACTTTTTCTTAAATGTAACACCATGTCCAGCTGCTGAAATTAGAAGTTTGGGTGGAAATATCTTTAGGTTTGTAAATATTTTAAATTTAAAATACTTAGGTTACAGTTTTCTGAAGATAAATAACATGTACTTTGGTTAAGAACCAGAAACATACCAGTAGGATACAAATGTCAGTCAGTCAAGATAGCTCCTAGTCAGAAGTCCAATTTAGCCATTGAAATGAGATTCCAGGTTACTAAACCCAATTATCCAAACTTCTAGAGAATTTACACTGAACTCTCAATAACCTTAGGAGAATCCATGATGAAAAGGCGGTATCTTTCTGCATGTTGTGTCATGGTGTCCCAGTTCTCTAATCTGATTTAGATTAAATTTTTATCAGTATATTTCTCTGATCACTTTGGAAGGAAAAAAAATCCCATTTCAAATATTTCCCTTTAAATAAGAATTTATTTGCATTTGTGTTTCAAACTTCTTATGGATCAGATCAACTTTATTGAAGTAAGCAAGCAGACAGATTTACCAACATGTCTTCATTCAAATCGTTTGCAATCAGAAGTGGTAATGTCTTATAGTATACTGACAAGTCCTCTGAGGCTCTTTGCCACCTCTAATATGTGGCTTTATTTATTATATCCTCTCTCACCTCCCACCTGGCTTTTGGAAAAATTAACAAAACATAAGTAAAATCACCTAATGTGGTGATACTGCTACCTGATTTCTTCAGAGAATAATGCTTTCCATTTCAAGGTCAGCTTTCAAGTGTTGCTGTGTCAGGATGGGACTAAAAGATTTATAAACTGTAGCCAGTCTTTTACTAGATCTTTGTATAAAGCAAAGAGAATCTCCTTGGTTTATCAGATGATGGGCTCTTTTCCCTAAGCTGAAGACAGAAGATTAGCAGAGTAAAAATGAGATGTACCTAATTAATTCCCCAGATCTTTTTAGATTATATTGCTAGTTTTGATTAGCAGAACATCGTGACTAAAATAAATATGTACAGTACTTGGAAATATGAAGAAGAAATGTATTAGTGCAGGGGTGTTCTAGATAAAATTAAGTTGATAATCATAGCTTATGATGTCAGATTTTTTAAAGGACCATTATCATGGTGTAACTTTAAACAGAAAAATAATTTACAAGATTATTAAAATGCTTTGTATATTCTTTTATTATATCTAGGCAAACACATTTTCAGCAACTGTAAGTTATATTCCACATGAATATTGGGTCTGAACAGGATATTTATATTTCTTTGTGGTAATTACATAACTGTAAAAAGTATCTTTCCAACTGAAAAAGACAGGAATAATTTGGGAGCTAATTACCAATTATAATTTGGATCATTTAAATGTCTGCCATTTCCTTGTACCTGTCATCAACCTACTGCGTTTGATGAGAATCTTAGCAACATCTAGAGTTTAGAGAAAAAAACAGCTCACTGAATGTTTCCATTAGTTTCTTGGAACTATAAAGTAGAAAATGAGGTCAATCATGAAATAAAAGAACCCTCAATTGGGTCATTTCCTCCTGAATCATAAGTACATGTTATTAGCAGTCATAAGGATTTTTTCTTTGTAGATTGACCT
The DNA here is from genome assembly GCA_004024945.1 of Uropsilus gracilis. Lineage (NCBI taxonomy): Eukaryota > Metazoa > Chordata > Mammalia > Eulipotyphla > Talpidae > Uropsilus > Uropsilus gracilis. Next base: position 16,657 of record PVHY01019424.1, on the reverse strand, counting down.
TGTTCACAATTATTCTTGCTGAATGGAGGGATAAAAAAACGGCTTCATATTGTAAACTGTGTTACTATTTGTTGCCAAAAGTTATAGTAACACACATGTTCTGATGGAGAAAAGCACTGCTTTCCAAAAGTAGCATTGAATAATTAATAGCCCCACGGGGTCCCAGTGTAAAAGGACAGACGTCCTCCAAATCATTACAATACAAAAGATGGCACTAATGATAAGAATACATTAAGGTCAAAAAAATACAAATTTGTGGAAATTGTGGAAAGAGGAATAAAATATATGTAGTGTTATCTTCCTAATGCACATTCTACATTAGTGATTTTTAGTGGGGTGTTGTGGACAGGAGAATGTTGCATTATTGGAAAATATTTGTTTAATGTTAGATATGTTTTCAGTTATGAAAATGTATTGTAACAAAATTAACTGAGGTATAGAGTTTGGGAAAGTAAAGGGACTTCATGTTTGGTTGTGAAGTTCACAAGCTCTACAGAAGATAGTGAGGGCTGACATCAATCTCCTCCACTGGCTAAGCCTTGAACCTTGGCTCTCTCTAGAACAGAAGCTCCCTTTTACCTACAATAGGGACCTCAGGTGCCACTGGCGAGCAGACTGGTCTCTTACACATGAGTAACAGTCAGTAGCACATGCTATTAACACCATGTGCATTTGCTCCTCAGGTACACTCACTCGAACTAAAGATCGATGAAACATTTCACTGAAGAAACATAAGACATCCATGGATCACATTTAGCCCAACATCACTAGATTGTATCTATTTTACATAAATTCTAATCTTAAAATTTTCTTCCAAAATCTGTCCTACTCAATTAAGGCATTGCCTCTAGTTTCCAACCACAAATGTTTTCCTCTATTTACACAATAACTTTCTAACTGTGTTAGCAAGACACCTCCTTTCTTCACTAAAAACCTCATGTGTCACACCACAGTTCTTGCCCTCCCCCCTTTTTTTTGGTCCAAAAAATAAGGGAAAGGAAAGAACATAATAGAAACAAAGCCCTGAGGGTAAAGAACAAATTCCTAACCCATTCCTACAATGAGTGGGAAAATCAGGTAAGCAAGTTAGAAGCAGACATTCTGATGATTACGAGGATGGACACTGTCTGTTCAAAAAATATTAAATGTATCCCTGGGGAAAAATATGAGTCCTTGCTGCCTCACTTAGGTAAGGGAAACCCCATAGTATGCCACAAGGGCTACATCCTAAATCATGTCTCTAAGCATCACCTTTGCACATTGGAAACATGTGACTCTTATTCCTTACCCAAGTGCATGAGAGCAAAGCATGTGCCTGTCTGTACATATTTTCTCTCTAGCCTTATAATAGTAAGTCTTTAACATTCAATCTTATCTTTGGAACTATTGCTCAAATTACTTCATGCTCTTCAACTTAGAGTTCAGTACTAGTCTATCCTTACACCAAATTAATATCTGTAAACCTAAGTCGGAATATGTCTGTTTAAGTCTAGTTAAGTCTGTTTAAAAGGAAGTTCAGATGAAAATCGGGGCCAGCTGTGTCTTTTTCACTAAAATCATAGTTTCAGATAATTTTCAGATCTACAAGTGTCATCTGCATCATATATCAGGTGCTTTATTTATCACACCTGCATATAAAAGCAACACACATTTCTTTCATGTGTTTGTGTATGATCGTACATAGTTGTTTTTGGTGAAACATTATGCAATAGGTGAAGGACAAAGTTAACCATCAAAATGCTAATATTTAATTTCTTGCTCACGAAATGTGATCATAAAGTCTCTTATGTGTTTCAACCTAGAAAAAGAGAAACTTTCACCTCTGCTTAAAAATATAGTTGAATTAGAGGTCACTCAAAATTTGTGAGAGCAGAAAGATTTTGGGGAATTTGGATTTGACACAAATACTAGAATAGCATGACTGTTGATACATATATTTGCAGGATTAAATCTGCGCTTGACCAATTATTTGGTGTAAGATGAAATATTACACCATGATATGCAGTTGCTTGTGTCATCAGTCTTAAACTTTTGAAAAGATCTCAGTGTTTTTCCAATATTTATTTTCCATGAAAAAATGATTATAAAATAATTGGTTTTACCTTGGCATTTATCTAACAGCAGGGGATAGTTATTCTGTGACATTTTATTTTACTGTCATTATCCCTGTGAAAATAATGACCAGATTTTTTTTTTCTTTTTTACGTTCTTAATTGCCTGGAACAGAGTTTATTGGTTTAAGAGACTAACTCCAGTGGGTATTCTATGAGAAACCTAAATTATACAAATATAGCCTGATATTTTTACAGTAGCTTTAGAAACACTGGAGTTTTCACTGGATGAAAACTACTGAATTCTCAGAGGTTGTGATAAGTTAAACACATTTGGAAATTAGGCATGACTTTTGCACTCTGGCCCATGCCCTTGAATAAGTCACCTGGTTTTCCTAGAGTGTAAATTTAGGAAGTATTCCACAGAAATAATGATGAGGTGTCTAACTTGCTGCTGGAGATAAATAATATGCCTACTAATTATTTAACTTAGACCAAATGTATGTGATCCAGCTCAATTATTAACGATCTAAAGGTTGTGAAGAAAAAAATCATAATCATATAAAACATTAGAATGTGGGACACAGACTCAGGTAGTTCTTTCTTTCCTTTTGGGTTGTGATCATGCTCTGGAAATTAATTGGGATTCATCATTTATCTCACCAGTAAAATCTGAGTAACAATATCTACTCTAATATGTGTCACATACCTGTAAATTGCACAATTGATTTATCTACCTTAGTACATGCAATATTAGTAAATCAACAAAAACTGAACAAATTATACTAAACAGATTATTGTAATTTATGTTATACTTTATATTAGATATGCCTCTAGAAGAATTTTGCAGATTTATCCTAGAGGTGTCTAGAAAATTTTGTTTTTCTGTAAAAATCATACTTCTCTTCAGACAGGTGATAACAAAAATAATGGAAAACATAAGTCCTTAATTAAAATGAAAGTGAAGTTTGAATATCATCTTTCATCCCTCTTTTTTAAATGAGTTCTCCAAAGACATTTTTTACCTACACATGATTAGAAAAACAATTTATAACCAGAAAAAAAATCTTTTATTTCTCATCACATTTTAAAGCAGTATCTACAGCAATACAAACCACAAATTTAATATTTCTCTGAATATTGTCATTCTTCTTAAATCCTTGTTTAAAACATCTATTTAGTCCTCACAAAGCACCCAAAGACTTACTTCTGTGATTCAACCCCCATTAAGAATTTGCATAACAATTTAGCTGCACAAATGTTTCTGAAAGGAAGTATGTAGTATGACCCTAGTATTATGCAAATTTTGTTTTTACAACCATTTAGTTTTGCTATAATACCTTATGCCATTTCACAAGCAGTGCACTGAGCCATGTCAATGCTGACAACAGCAGACAGGAGCTAGATTGTAGATCTGCAACTTCAGTCTTAATGTATGGTTGCCTTAGGGGCATTCCACCTATTAATTTAACATTCTAAAACTAATTATGTATGTCAGGGTGACCTCTCTCTAATCTACATTCATCACAGAGTCCGAGCCGTCTGTCCCTATTGTTCCCATAATAAAATAGCTGTTGATAGACTTATATAATTGACTGTGTTGGGAGTGAACTCAACCTACATCACTACATGCAAATGGTGTGAGGTCCCCAAAGAATAAAGATAAGCAAAAAATAATCCAACTATCTTCAGTAATTAACTTTGGAGGTTTCATAACAGAATGAATTCTATTTCCCGTTGGCTTAAGAATGAAATTGGGAGTATGCAGGAGTCACATCCACAGTAATTAAAAAGTTGTTTTCTTGAAGAAAACTTGATAAAAGACACCTTTCTTTGTGTTTGTGTAATACTTAAACACTCAAGCTAGCATATTTGCAGAGCTCAACCTAAGAATATGTTTATACATCCTTTAGTAAGAGGTAGTCTCTGTAGCTTTGCAAGTCCATTTTCTCTACAAACAGCAAAATATGTAATAGCTACTTTGCTTTCTGTAATAACTCTGATACCTTCTAATTTATCCTGGTGAAAACAATAAAAATGTCCTTCAAGATTTATTTGTTAGTTTCATTCAATCAATTTTGGAAATGAATATCTTTCTTTTTGTTTAAAAGGGTTCTCCTGATAAAAGAAACACTTTTGCAGAGGCTGTGAACCATAAATACTGATTAAGTGGGATTGCATATTGATTATTACACTAGTTTGGGGACTGTCAAATGATAGAGAAGGCAGACTGCCCATTTGCAGCAAGTAACCCAGATTTGTTTCCAGTGACAATGGAAGCAATTCTGGTCACTTTCCCTGCAGTCTCCTGTTCTTCCTGAAAAACCTATTTAGAACTTATTATCTTTCCAGCTTTGTGGTAGATCTAGAAGAAAACAATTGAAACAGTTTTTGTTCTCAGTGAGGCCATTAGGAAGCCTGGCTTAGGACAGCATTAGAAGTGTACTAAGGTCACACCTCTGGGTTTCATCCTGGTGTTGGCATTGCACAGTTGTTGGTTAGTCAGCTAGCTGCTTAGGATTTTATACCTACATTTCCACATCTGCAAACTGAACCTGCAGAGGACTACAAAAACTTACTCCACCGGGTATTTTAAGAAGTACATTTAATAAGAGTCAGTGGCTCATAAGCAGCACTCAATAAGCTTAAATTGCCATTTCCTTTGGTGGAATATATAGAGATATGTTGAGAATACTACAAAAAATAAATGCATATTGTTCTGGGACATGACTATAAAACTAGTATAAGCAGTAGTCTACGAAGTAGGTAAAATAAGAGTTTGAGTGCTACCTCTGTCTGAGCATAGGAATGATCCTTGTTCCTTAAACTTTCTGATGACTTATTTCCTAGAACTTTATTCTACATAGCGATAGTATCTTACATTCAGCCAAAAGTCTAACACTTTTTTTTTTAAGTATTGAAAAGAAAATGGGCAAATATACAGTGTTGGGGATGTGTATTTCCCGACTGTCAAAATAAAGTACCTTTAATATGTAATTCAGATCAGAGATTTATTGTTTTACAGTTAGAGAAGTTATGCTGTCTCTGGAGATACCAGGGAAGGATATATTTCAAGCATCTCTTCTAGCTTCTGGCAGTTCCCTGGCCTGTGACTACATGATTTCAATCCATATTAAAATAACTCACACATAGAAAATACCTTGTTAGAGCACTAGCCATACTGGGTATGGCTACAATGACTAGCTACATATAAAGTCAAATACTGGGGCACTTGAGATAAAGAGTAAATATATTTTTTAAAAGACAAAATCCATTAATTAAAAAGGAAAAGGTAGCCACCATTTGAAATTAGAACAGGAAGACTGCATAAGTGCTAATTGGATATTAGATATCAAATCTCTTTTCATGCTTGAAGAGTACAGAAAAAAGATTTATGGGGAAAGATACTAACTTTGCTACTTCTTGACTGTGTTCTTTCATTTGTTAAATAAGATATTAATATTTACTCCTAGCAAAAGCCATTGTGGAAATTGATGTTATTTTAGGTAAAGTCACATAGCGCTCACATTTCTACACTGCATGTAGAAAATGTTAACCATTGCTTTTAGATTTATATACCTTCATTCTTAGATAAGGAAGAGAACAAAATAGTTGATCATGACATTGCCTGACTTTTTCTCTCCAATTTTGCATTTAATGCATTATTGTCTCATAATCTTTCCCTCTTGTTCTGTACTTCTGTTTTTCTTCTTTTCTTTTAGTTTCTCTAAGCCATGACATGACATTTGTTTTCCATTCACTAATATACACACTGCTAAAAAAAATAAAAATAAATTACATACTGCTTCTTCACAAATAGCTAGCATTTGTGTTTGTTTATGTTTGTGCTTCCCTACCTTTTTTGTTTTCACTTTATCTTCACAATTTAGAAAATGTCCTGAGTCTTGTACTAAGCCTGAGTCTATGACAGGAGATCTTGCATAATCCCTGGTCATGAGAAGTTCACAATTTGTGACTGTATTGGTAGAAAAAACAGCATTGAGTGCAGTCAGGACACACAGACACCTGTAAGTGGAACTGGCAACAATTAGCAGCAGATGACAGTGCACTATTTTCTGAACATGCCAATAGACTCTTTCCAGGAAGAGGGCTTAGATGCCTTTTGCTTTGGAAACAATTCTCTTCTTGGCTTTCATTCACTGTAATACATCTTGAAGCCCTAGTTGTTTCTGTAACTAAAACAGTGCAAAGTGTTCCAGGGTCTGACATTCTTCTTAACAGACATTTGGCATACAACCCCAACCCACATTATAAGCCACAATTCCCCTGTGAATTATGTTTTCCTACCTCAAATATAATTCGCCCCATTGCTACTTTACATGGCCCAAGCACACTTAAATCTATGTGCTTATAATTGTCTGATAATTTTGTTCATATAAGATCATTCTGGGCAGTTAACTTGGGAACTTATCCCAATAAAGAAACATAATTTTCTGTAGAAAATGTTATACTTTCTATTGATGTAAATAGAGAAAAATTACCTACTGTAAGCAGGAAATGTAATATGAAAGGAGGGAATTGAAATGCATATATAAAACCAGGCAGCCCATTTATAAAATAGTGTACAACCTATAAGGAAAGAAAATAACCAAAACTGGTAGATATTATGTAATCTCCTGATATATTATTAGTATTACAGTCACTATTTTATGTTTAAGGCACAGTTAAGGTGTTTGAATGGGCAAGAATGAGCTGACTTGAATTAGGCAAAGAATATATAAGATAATAGTACAAGATACTATTCCAAATCAATGACCCCAGACAAATGCAAAGCATTTTTAGTAGCTGCAGAGGACATAATTTAGATCATCAAATCATGTATTATAAAGCATGTGTCTATATATGCATTATATGCAATGTATACAAATATAAATATCTTTGAATCCATACATTTATAAGAGATTGAATGAGTAGAGAGAATGAAGCCAAATCTCCCATGAAAAAGAAATTCCAATCCCTCTTCAGTGAGGTAGTAAAGTTATTAGGCAGATAATAAAGTGGTCAAATAATCAAATTAATATCATAAATGATATTATGTTGATAGGATATACTATGGTATGATGAGAATTAATTGATTGAAAATAATTACAATAAAGATTTATAGAAAACCCTAGATGTCATCACTAATTGCATTGTTTCTTTCTCTTGTACCTCCAATAATTTAAGAAATTGTGCTGTAGTCCCCCTTTCCGATATATCAGAAACCAAGTATCCTCACCTATACCACTACTCTCCTAACCCATGCTTATACTCTAAACTGTTAAATAATACTCTTCTCCCTTGGGGTCTGGAACAGTTCTAGAGTGCAAGTTTCCCGAGGTCTTTTGGATGCTTTTGCCCACAACACTTAGCCACATTTTATTATCTACTAGAAGCCATAATAATATTCCTAAAATGATAAGATAGATATGGTCACTTCTACACTAATAAAGCTTTGATGGTTTCCTATATCCCATGCATTTAAAGCCAAAATCCTGAGAAAAATTTATTCCACTGGTTTTTCTAAGACATACAATTAGTAAGGATTGAGGTAGAGCTCATGGTTCATTAGAAACAGAAAGCTTAAACTGGTATTTATTTTTGGTGTGAGATGTAGAGTTGTTACCCAGCAGGAGCTGGGGGTAGGAGCAGGCAATAGCTATGGTGGTCTTAACCTATATCCAATCAAGGACTCTAGAGTGTGCTCCCAATTATTAAGCTGATAAATTAATTATTATTACCAACAATTAAACTGGTGACTCAAAGCCAGGATATTGAAGAGAGAGGAAACCCAGGCAAGGATCCAGAGATAAAAGGACTGGCACACAGGAAGGAAACAGAAAGAATGGGAGAACCCAGAGAAAGAACTGCAAGTGGACCTCGGAAAACTTGCACACTGGAGCTGTTCCAGACCCAAGGGAAAAGAGTAGGGCTACCTTCCTGGCCTCTGAAAAAGGGAGGAGGACCAGCAGCCACATCTAGCAGCTGACCCACCACTGAGAAAGAAAGCTGAGATCATTGCAGAGACTGATCCTGTCTCTGACATTGCCTGACAGGAACACCAATGGCCCTGCAACTTGATGTCTCTAGTTGTTAGGTGGTGGTGCTTTCCTGGTGACAACTCCTGAGTATTTGCTGTTATCTTGGGCACTCCTCGGGACAGATTATGAGCACTCTGCTTGATTGGTAGATACTAACTGGGTGAGGTAGCTGGCCCCTGTGGCAACATTGGTATCTTTGTTTTCCTTGTGAAATGAACCTTATGGCTGTTAAATCCTAAGGCCCTGTTCAATTGTATGCATGGGTAGAAGAATCCACAAACACAGTGGCCTGCCCTCTATTAGGCACTGTCCCTTGATTCAGCTATAGATTCTTTTATACTTGTATATTTCCTTGTTCTGATTTTGGGGTGCTCCTGTGTGTTGGGAATTGGTTTCAGTTCATTTTAGTGATTGATAGTATGTGATTTTAGACTCACAAGAAAATAAGTAAATTCATAATTATGGGACATGATTAAAAATTGTCCCTATATTATTTCTTTGAATGCACCCCTTTCTATCTTTTCCATCACTCACTCCAATCCAGACATCTTGACTCATTGATTTGAACACTCAAAGGTTCACCCAAAGGTGAACACCCTCCCCAAGAACTGGACATACAGTGATCCTGTTATCTACAATCTCCCTTCTCAGTCATCCGGATACTTCAAACTTTCATCTTTCCAATGAATGCCCAAGCATCAACATCAGATACCTTTAATGACTTCTAATGGCAACACACTGAAGGTCATTATACCCTTGTATAGTGCCTATGGTCTATTGCTAATTAACAGAATATGGCAGAGGTGATCGGATAATTCTGTAATTAAATTATGATATATGGAAAAGATAAAAGGATTTTACACAAGTAATTAGCAGATCTAACCAGTCACCTTTGAGGTAGTCAAATGGAGATTAACTGTTGAATCTAACAATCAGGTGAGATTTTTTAAAAGGTAATAGTCCTTCTCCAAAGTCAGACTCTCTTTCCATGCTGGGTTTGAAGAAACAATTTATAATTAATTCTACCTCAAGGAGACAAATTTTAGATTATTACCTATTCAAGTCCTTAGACTTCAGTTATGCCTAGACTCCTTACACACAGACACAGATAATAAATAAAGGTCCTCCAAGCTAATAAATTGTGGTAAGTTGTTATACAGCAGTAGGAAATGAATACATCACATTATTTAATATTGCAATGCCATGTCCCTGACAACTCTAGCCTATTTCCTTGCTTTATTTCTCTCCTTAGCACTTACTACCATATATCAGTCTATATTTTATACTTATTTATTCTGTTTATAAACCATCTACTCTCATCAAAATGTAAGTCCAATGCAAATAGAACTCTATTTTTTTCACAGCCATAAAATGAATGCCTAAAAATGCCTAGATAGATTAATATTTGTGTAATGAATGGACAGATGAATGATACTTAAGATAGAAATTGCCAACATAGGCAGTAGTCATGTATATTGATACATCCAATTCTCAATTCACTGCTCAAATTTGTTAATATGTACTTCTGAAAATCCTGGTTAGGGTTAGGAAGCCAATTTGTATAAATACAAATAAAAAGGTATTACACTATTCCATTCAGTATTCCCTGTCATAAAATGTACAAACTATCCCTTTATTGTCTGCCCACATAAATACTGAGGTTCCTGACTCAGTAGATGGAGTAGATGACTATAGCAACATATCTCAAAATTCAGATACTGGAGAAAATAAGTCATTGAACATTATGGAAGAGAAAACCATGATGATTACAAGCTTGATAAATCAAGGTTTTGGACCAACACAACTTGGCACCAAAAATAATTGCTGCTACTTATTGTGTGACATGGAGAAGTTTCAAAACTTCTCTGAACAAGTTTATTATGCTAATTCCTAACTGTATTTATGAACTTTTCCTAAAAAGCAGTAGAACCGGTCCATAAACAGCACAAACACAACATGGCTTGATAGCTGGGGCTCTAGCTTTGAACAAGGCTGCAAGTTTTATTCTTCCCTTAAAAGTTTTGTGACTTTGTGAAAGTTATTTGATCTGTGCCTTCTCATTCTCATCTAGAAACTGAAGATTGTTTATATCTCAGAGTTAGGAAGATTAAATGAGGCAATGCATGTAAAAAGCCAAGGCAGTTCCTAGCATGTAATAAATGTTCAGTAGATGTATTTCTTTTCATTTCTTTTGGTTTTCATAGGAAAGTGCTCTCTGAAAGAAGGAATGTATTAATGAAAAACATTATTACCTAAGACATTGATTGATTCTTATTCTAGTCAAGAATAGAATGTGTAATGTAATATAATCTGTCACACCCTTAAATTAGAAAATATCCCCCCATACGATTTTCTTTAAGTACAAAAATGCATTTAGAATGAGCTTCAAAAGAAGAGTTTTCATTTAAATTTAATGTGAATCAGCTACATGTTTCCTTGCTGACAATATCTTACTTCATTTTTAGTTTTTACTTAATTCCTCATACTTTGTTTTGTGGATTCATTACTATGCAAATGCATAAGCTCAATATTCAAGTACATGCTTTGAGGATTATGTTACATTATATTTTTTTACAATTAAACAGCTTGCATCCATTTTTGCTGAAATTATAAATGTTTTATATAACTTGGTGTAAGTTACTGAGCCCAGTCAAAAAGCAAAATCTTCCCTTTGAACTAAAGGAAAACAAAAGCAAAAAACAAATGATTCTCCACAGGTATCAGTGATGAGAATTCTATTTAAAATCAATGAATTGTATTCCTGAAAATTACAGATTGACTATTGGTTCATATGAAAGCACAAATTGGAAACAACAGCAATCTAAATTTATAATAATCTATAATCTAAAATCTTCATTTCTTCATGTCAGTGTTTGCATGCTACTTGTATTGTTTGATACAATCCCATTTGTGTAAAAAAAAAGGCAAGTGAAAAGGAATTTTAAAAGCTGTTGCATAGGTGACTTACTTTCATTAGAATTGATAAAATGTTGGAGGGCAAAGAGCTAAAACAGATTATTTTGAAAAATCAATTATTAATTTTATCTTTCATGGCTTGAAGTAAAGAGGTATTAGGGAAAGATGTCTATTCAGTTACTCATTCTGAATTAAAAAGTAAATTTGTCTTTGTTTACAATATTTAAAATTCTAAATAATAATATATTGAGATTTTTCAGATAATTCAAGACATTAAAATGGGGACAAATACTTAAGACAAAGGGTCTTTTTAACTAAATAGCACTTTATTCTTATGAAGAAATTTGATACTGAGTATTTTACTAGCAACATATTTAAAATGAAACAATTCAGTAGTAATACCTTTAGGTCCTATCAGGAAGAAGAAATGGCATATATTCAAAGTACTTAAATGATCCTACTGCTTGGACTATTGCTAAGTCTTCTTGCTAATTACCAAGAATAGTGTCAAGCACATAGTAACTGTTTAATAGTGTGAATGAACTGCAGCCACGCCAATCAACTTTCCTTCCTACCATGGAAAAGTGTGTCCTTTGGAAATTTAGGTTGGGTCTAAGCCAGGTCAGCACCATATCTTCACTCTTACAAAGTTTCTTTTTCTGTATACACATATTGTACATCTGCTGATCCTACCACTGACACCTAATTACCTTTAACTATATGGTAGGTAGTGAACTAAATATGATACCACTAGCATCATGTGAAGATTGGTGTATGATATATTTGTATATGTAGATATATGGTATATATCTACTTTAACTATATGGTAGGTAGTGAACTAAATATGATACCACTAGCATCATGTGAAGATTGGTGTATGATATATTTGTATATGTAGATAGGTATATATATATATATATATATATATATATATATATATATATATACACATATATATGTGTGTGTGTCTACATGCATGTGTATATAATATAAATAATAATGTTCTTAAGGATGATAAAAACATGGTAGTCTTATATGCTAAGCTTCACATATAAATATTTAATACATATTAATTAAATCCAGTACTTCAGAATATGGCTGTATTTGGTACAAGGTACTTACAGAGGTAATTTAATGAAATGAAGTTTTTCTTGTAGGACCCAATCTTGTATCTGTTATCCTTACACAAGGAGGAAATGTGGGCCCTAACCCTTCCAGAGGACATGACATCATGACTAAGGGAATTGATGGCCTTCTGCAATCAAGGGATTGTCCTGGTACAGTTTCTTTCCTAGAGATTTTCAGAAAGAACTAATTTGCTGATGTTTTGGATTTCAAACTACTGACCTCCAGCACAGTGAGAAAATTTCTATTAAATTACCAATTGCTGGTACTTTAAGGCAGCCTTAGCAAAAGACCCAGAAAAGCTGTGTCACTACTATGTATGACTCCAGTGCTTAATTTTTCTTTTCCTCAAGTTGCTTTCCTTCCCTTCAAGACTGTTTAGTCTATGCCAGAAGTCAGAGGACAGCAATTCCACATTAAGAAAAACTTAGCTCCTTATTAATATTTCCAACATACAGAATTTTCCTTTCTACTTGACTTCATTCAGTGCAGCTGCTGCCAGATCTATGCAAAGTTAATGTGATGGCAGTGGCTTGCACATACAGTAAGTGACATTATCAAGCAGTCAATAAAATGGTAGAGTTCTATATAATGCAATACAAATTTTGGGATATAAGAACATTGTTAATACAATAGGAGAACCATTAGCATACACAATAGCTTTGCTTTATTAACAACGGTGTTCATGTTAGCAATTTTGATCTAATTTAAGTGATGTCCCCCATTATAGTGGCAAATTGTGTTTTCATTAATACAGTGAGAAAGCTATTAATATGAAAATTGCTCATTCAGAATCACATTAGTGAAGTACTTATCCTATTATCACTAAGCTAATTCTAACCTAGGTGCTAAACTCTCTGAGTTGAAGCATTTTATAGCAAAGGACTCACCATATTTCTTTAGAAGACTCTCAATGACTTTCTTTTGGTTTCTTGACACCTTTTTTTATATTAATTTAAAAAGTTATAAAAATGAATAACCTTAATAGTTTTCTTACTCTTACCCTAAAAATTTCACATAATGACACACACACATACTACAATTTTACACAGGAATACCCCAATTAGCCCAAGTATATCTTCAGGATATTAATAGTGTAAGTTTGCAGTCTTTGATTGTAAGCAAGAGTCTAACTCTAGGCGCTTATGCAAAGCAATATATTCAAAGGCTATAGGGAAGTTCACAATATATGGGTGTACTTGAATTTTTGTATATAAAGTTAAATTTATTAGAGAGAAGAAGGGAGAAGATGCTTGCACAGACACAAGTGGGCAGAAAGAACTACTTGACTTAGAAAGAAGTAAACAAGCTAATTTCTAGAAGAGCATGGAAGGGGAACCAGCGCAATGAACATTTGGGCAACAATGCTTGGGTAACCTTGCTCTGTCAGAATGAATGACTTTTCCATATTTCCTCTTGTACTCTCAGCTTGAGTTTGATCTGGTTGTTTGCTGTGCTAGGGCAATTGGGAGAATCTATTTATTTTTCACTCTAAGACCACACAAACTGGAGGAGAGGAAATCCTCTCCCACCAATAATTGTATTGAGGAGATAGTAATAGACTTTTGGCAGGGGAAACCTAAAATATTTTACTACAACTTAAAATACACAATGATCTTTTTGATGTTGGCCCTTCTCACAGCTATGAGGTGATAGCTCATTACTATATGATCCAGCAACCTCAACTGCAAAAGAATTGAGAGCAGAGTTTCAAAGAGATCTTTGGACACACATAATTATAGTGTTACTACACTATCCATGTTAGATAAAAGATGGAAGCAACCTGAACAACCATTGACAGATAAAAGGATAAACAAATGTAATCTATGCATAAATGGATGAAACATGAAGACATTACACTAAGAAAAATAAGCCAGTCCCAAAAAGACAAGTGCTGTATGATTTTTATGCATCTGAGATATCTACAGTAGTCAAATTCATAGAAAATATAATGGTGGAGGTCGGGGAAAGGGGAAAAAAGGGTTTAATGGGTCTAGAGTTTCAGATTTGTGACAGTGGCATTTTGAAAGACCTGAATGAAAAAGCTCTAGAGTTCAGTTTCACAACAATTTGAATATACTTAACATTACTGAACTTAAGTTTAAAAATCATTACAATAAATTTTGTGTTATGTTTTTTCACAACAACAACACTTAAAAATTATTTTGACTCATAATTATTTGACTCTCCTAAATGTTCATCCTCTGGAATCACTGCTATATGAGTTACTTCAGCCAAAGCAATATGAGTAAAAGTAATATGTGCTTCACATATCCATGTAAGTTTTTAATATTAGTCTCAACTTCCCAGCTGAAACACCAACCATCCTGATGGTGGAGACTGTCCCTAGGACTCCCAGAATGCATCAATACAATGCAGAGACTTTCACTGAGAGTAGTGAGATGAGAAGAACAAGAACTAAGCACCACTTAAGGCAAATATATTATGGATTTTGCTAACACAACCTAACTTGGAGACACATGATATGGTAGAAGGAACATAACCACTCTTCATAGTCAAGCTCTGATTCCTATTGAATATATCATATTGGGAGAGTTACTAATTCCTTTGTATTATCAGTTTTTTTATAAAATGATGGTGTGATAATAGTTAGCAGCCTTTATGATAAGAATGGATGCTAAAGTCAGAACACTTAGCAATCTAAGTTTTTAAAGTGTAACCTTGCTTTATGTCAACTCAATAAAAATATTATTTATTAGATCAGATAAGTCCACTCAGACTTTATGCAAAGTATTAGCTTTCTATGTGAGTTAATTTGTATATGTATGTCTGTTAAATAGTACCCAAGAGATAAAGTGTACAAAATATGGCTGTTTAAGGAATCTGGGATCTGCAGTTAGAGATTTAAAAGACTAGGAGTAGAATACTAAACAGAATGAGGGAGAGATACCATAGAAATAGCAATATATGAAATGTATCCATAATATGACAACCTGAAGATAACCAATGACTTTACTAATAGGAAATAGACTACTTCATAATTATTTCAAGAGACTAAAAATTACTTCATAGTAAAGTATTAAGAAATAACACTACCAGTAAAACAAGGGGGAAAAAATTAGTCATAAGGACAGGGAGGAAATTCATAGAAGAGCTGAGAGTAATCACAAGCATCTCTGAACACCTTTATAATGGTGTTAAAAAAAGTGAAATAAGATAAATATCTTCCAAAAAGAATCTGAAAAATCAGCATGAGATGGCAGTATTACAGTGAGTTGTAGAATTAATTTTACAATTAAGGCTCTATTTCTTGGTCAACCTAGAGAGTTCTTGAACTAAGAATACTAAGTTAAGATATATTTGACATTATTTCTCTGTATGAATGGGGGCAAGGTGACTGTATAGAAAGACCAAAAAGTCACCTCTTTTCATGGCCATGCCAAAAGAATATCTACCAACACAGATTATAATTATAATTAAAGTATCAAAAATTACAGATAAGGACCCTAAAACCAGCTAGAGAATAACCTACTTGTTACTTACAAATTAATCTCCATAAATCTATTCTCAGATTTTTCAGCAGAAAAATTATAGGCCAGAAGGGATACTAATGTATGTTCTACTTAAAATGGAGAAAGAAAAAAAAATGCCAGCCAAGAATAAATTAACATGGGGCAAGGATAGTGTCCTGAATAATGTTTACATTTGACAACTTAGAAGAAATTAATAAGTTCTTAGAATTAAAAATCTTTCCAAGATAAATCATGAAGTAGAAATTCTGAGTCAATTGATGACTAGCAAGGGAATTGAAACAATAACTAAAGCTTTCCCCAAATTATGTTCCAAAACTCATGGCTTTAAAGGTGAATACTACCTAACCTTCAAAGATTTAATACTTATTTTTTTAAATTCTCCCAAATTGTTGATGAGGGAATTTATTTTAACTCATTTTATTAGACTCATATTACCCTGATACCAGAATCAGATAAAGACAGCACCAAAGTAATGAAACTATAGGTCAACAATTCTGATGACTATCAACGCAAAAATCCTTAATACAATATTAGCAAGTTAAATTAAATTACATTAAAAGTACCATAAACCATGATCAAGTGAGATGTTCAAACATAAGCAAATCAATCTACATGACACACCACATCAACAAAATGAAGAATAAAAATCAGGGGTGGGAGGGGCACAAAAGACTAAGATGGTTCATGGGTGATAAGGTGGAGGGAGAACCCCAGAGTAGATAATGATGTAAAATAAAATTAAATTAAATTAAAAATTACCTCAAAAAAAGTCAGAGAAAAACAAATACCATTTGATTTCACAAATGTGAAATTTAAAGAGAGCAAACAAATAAGCAAAACAGATTGGCAGTTACCAGAGGAGAACTGGATTGGCTAATGAATGGTTAAAGGGTATTCAAGCATATGGGGACAGAGGGAAATTAGACTCTCAGCTGGCAATCACAAGCTCCAATTATAGTTTTGTATACCTGAAATTAACAATATTAAGCAGCCCTTTTATTTCAAGAATTAGTTTTTACCACCCCAAAAT
>PVHY01019423.1:0-27402 GCA_004024945.1 Uropsilus gracilis | reverse complement strand
AATCTGGGGTGTATTGTCAGGAACAGGTGCCTGGAGGATAAGGTACTTAGGTAGTAGGACATTTTTGGGTTAGAATGAGAATCAAGTGGGGGAAAAATACAGAAATGAGTGTATTAATAAGAAACCGAGTGAACGCAAACAAGGTGAAGAGAATATGACATTAGGAGACCAAAAAGGTCAGGCTTCGGAATGTGGACATATTTAAATAAGGTTACGGGAGAATCTCCTAAGGTTATTGGCAAGTAACTCTTTTAAGGAATATTAACTTGCCTCTAGTGGGCCAGATTGGGAAGAGAAAACAAACATGTTTAATGTTATCACAGTAATCTAGAAAAAAGTGATGAGACATTAAAGCTGTGTGTTAAGTAGTGATACTAAAACCTGAAACTGGAGATGTTTTAAAGGAAGAATTAACAGCCTGTGGATTTAACTCCATTTCAAGAACAAAAGATTGAGTAGAGCTGGAAATATTTCTTAGGCTTCCAGCTTGAATGAACTGGGAAAGTTGGAAAATAACAGTGTCTTTATGTAAGAAGACAAATGAAAAATATGTGATAACATAATCTAATTATAAAAGTTCTCTTTATAAACTCTTTCCCCAAACTTTTATTTTACATTAATAATAGTGAGCTGGATATTTCAGGTGTTACTCCACTTAAACAGACTGAGAAACTGAGATTCTGAGATGGAAGGAGTCAGTGAAGATTTAAAGTAATCCAAGGAAATAGTCTTTTTCTATCCTCTTATACCAAGGCCATTTCCCAAAAATAATTTTTATCTGAATTGCAAGATATATTTATTCATCAGGAGCAAATAATTTAAACGTAATAATTAACTTCCTTTTCATTTAAAAAATGTTATTGATATTTACAGTGAAAGTAGGGTAATGGGACTTTGCTCTTTTTTTTTTTTTTTTTTTTTTTTTTGAAACTAGGTCTCACTATTTTTGCCCCTGTAACCACGGACTCAGACAATCCTCAGCCTCAGCTTCCCGGGTAGCTGTGATTACAGGTATGCGCCACCACGCCCAGCTATTTTTTTGAACTAGGTCTCGCTGTGTTGCCCCGAGGAGGATATGAACTACTATCTCTGGTCCCTGTCACAGCTTTCTAGGCTGCCACTTACAGGCAAGTGTCACCGTGCTGGGCCTTGAGACTTTGCTCTTATAGGGAAAAAAAAAAAACCAACAACAACAGACACATAATTAAATAAATGTAGACCATAATTTCAGATGATTAGGTGCTATTGAAAACAAAGGTAGTGACTGGGAAGGAGAGGATGCTCTTAGTTGGATTTTGGAAAGGGAAGGCCTCACTGATGAAATATTTGTGTGAAGACCTGAATGACAATAGTTAACCCTGTAGAACAGGGAGGCAAAGTGTGGCCTGAAGAAAGAGAAAAAGAGTACAAAGGCTCTCAGACAAGAATAAACAGAAACCAGATAAAGGAGAGGGGGTAAAAAAAGAGTCACTGTGGAATGTGGCAAACGTGGTAGAAGAAACAGCAGAGGCAAGCAGAGAGTAGGGAGCCAGGGCACATAGGCTTGTGGGTTCAGGTAACCACACTTCTTAAAGGGTCTAGCTCAGGGCCAGCTCTCCTGATCTTCCGGAGCATTCAATAGGAACACTTCTTTTAATAGTAACACTTCTTTCACTCTCTTCTTACCTAATTCTAGGTAATGCAACGCAAAAGACTTGGATTTAAATCCAAAACACAATGAAAACACCGGAGGGCATCACAGGAGACTAACCTACATACAATGTTTCTGTATTTATGTAACATAAGCTACTTATATATGCTTATTTTAGCTGTTTTAACATTTTCATCAGATTTATCTTTTAGGGTAAACAGCTTGTGACTGCGCTTAAAGAACTTTCCCATCTTCAATAAACCTAGGTGAATTGAACTATCTATACTTCTATGATAATTTGTTAGGAGAATTTGCAAAGCAGTATGGTTCCATTTCTCTGTGCTATTTTCTGATTCCCAAATGGAGCAGTTGATAAGGTTTCCAAAGTTTGGTCAGGGCTGCAGAAATCTAAATGAGGAGAGATACTGTCTGTGTCCTATACTACAAATTACCACACAAAACTATGGCAAGTGTCTCACAGAGATTCTAGATTAAACATTCAGCTTCTCCTCAAGTCCACAGATGTGAGACGAGTTCTCTCCAAAATCTGTGTGCTAAATTTGACTCCAATCCTCTCTTTCCCACCAAAGTTTAAAAGTGAAGTTACCTCAAAGACTCACCTTCCTCCAGTTTTCAGTGTTGTCACTGATACTTACTTTTGTTTTAGTCTTAAAAACTTGAGTTTTAGTGCAATATTTCCTTCATGCACATGAAAGAAATTCCCTCAGAGGAAATTATTTTATGACAAAATGTAGACAGACTTCCTTAAAGTGAGGCTGAAGTTCCACACACTAGTCCCAGTTCCCTCTGCTTTGTCAAACACTGACAAGCACATACCACAGTCAAATTGATAAGAGCCACAACTCATTTCTGCTATCTTCCTTCAGACTGGACTTTGAGAAAACTCTATACATTTCATTGGTTTTTCTGGAAACAGGTAAGAGCCCTCACAACCATCTCAACACAGACCCAAACTAAATCATTATGATGGAAGCCTGAGGACAGAGAGATATGGTCCTACCAGGCAATAGAACAGCTCTGGAATAGCTCATGTTGTATCATTGATGAGGATTGTTCTAAAGAGTCAGCCGAAAGCAGGAGTAGAGGCAAGCAGGTTTTTGCACTTTTCCAAAGTGGAAATGATGAGAACATGATGTAGAGCAGGAGCAGTCACAAGAGAATAGAATGGAGGTAAAAGAGATATCGCAGATTTAGAATTGATGGTACTTGGCAACTGACTGGACACAGAAGTGAGGGAATAGGAGAGTTGAAAATGACTCCAAGATTGCTGTTTTGAGTTCCTGACTGTTGGTCGATGCCAATAACTAAAACTGAGAACACAAAAGAAAAATGAGGCTTTGGAGAGAAGATGAGGCAATGACAGGACACCCATATAGAGATATCCAGCAGAAAGAGGGAAATTCAATGACTTTATATCACATAATTTTATGATATAAGTGCTAAAGTATGTTCATATCTTCACCCACTTCCAACACCCTTTCTTTTAGAATCAAGAGACAGACACCATGCTGACAAATAATATACAACACAATACTTTCAAAATGTAGATTAAAAAAATTTAGGGTTAAATCTTGTATTTATAAAGTACATTAATATTGTGTGCATCTAAAATTGTTTGCTTAAGTAAAAGAATGACTACTTTCACACTGATCTGGGTATTTTACTGACCTAAGTATATTCCAAAAAAGAACAAAATAAAATAAAAAGTTAAAATATCAATTCCTTAATAAATTCTTCTGTGACCTCCCTTGTTAACTTGGCAAGAAAGCTGAGTTTCCAGATATTCAGGAAAAAAATATTACTTTAATATCTAATTTGACTACCTATCAAATAACCAAAACCCATTAAACCATCTCCTACTATCCTGAATAAAGAAAGAAATATAAACTCACTGAATTTTACAGAAGAGCAGCATAGCAAAAAAAGTCTTCAATAAAAAGAAGATATACCAATGCCCTGTTATAAACAAATAGTCTGACAAACTTATCCAAAGAAGTGTCTTACAGCTACTGCTAATTCTTCAAACGCCAACAAAAGCATATAAAAAGGTTAAGAAAATTAAAGCCTGCTGCAAAATTTTATGAACGCTGATATCTATAGAAAATCTCAGTTTCAGAATTTTCAGGAACATTATATTGCATTTTGTTGTTGTTGTTGTTGTTGTTGGGGGGAGCTTGCTGTTAAAATAACTTAGGTAAGTTCTCTGAGAAAAAAGTTATTCTATGAACTGCCATTATTTTGACCCATTTACATGCTGAATTTTTATCATTCAGAAGGAATTAACTTTAAAAAGAGAATCAATGAGATGACACAAACCAACATCATACTACTCTGAGACAGCTAAATGAAAATCCTTTGATGAACACAAAAAGGCAGAAAAGTTCCATGCTGCAAACAAATGTCCACCACAGTAATTCTGGAAAACTTCTGTTTTGAAAGAGAACTCAAGACTCAAGATTTCTAGGAAAGATCACATTCTGATCATGAGATGAGAGCAGACAGAATACAGTTCTCAGGAGAACCCTAGGAGGAGCTAAATAGAAATAGATCAAAGCACCATGAGAGTTGCTGATAACACTCAACTCAAATGTGGCCATTAAAAAGGAGGTAAAATGAGTCATCTTCAGTAAAACTCAGATTTCTTTCAAAAAAATCACAGAGTGACTAGATGAACTCTGAAACATGGACGTCATAAGAATCTGGACATTTCATTTGCAAAACTGACAACTTTCACAGACCAATACATTATAGGGGATCCATACAGAGCATCAGCAGACTACAGAGATATGTATGTAATGACCAAAAAGTTTACTATAACTGGTTTTATGTTAGATTCCTCCTAGTGCTTAATGTACATTTTAAGTGCAATTCGATGATGAGCTAAAATATAATAATGCAATTCTCTTTATTAGTCTGTTAGCAGCTGTTCCTTTTCAAAATAAAAATCCCATCTTGAAAGAAATAATTGAAATATTACTAATTTGGTCATACAATAAACCTGTAATTTGGTCGAAAGACAAACAGGAAGTATTTGCTAGCCAGCATTCATGCATATTAGTTAAATCTGTTTGGCTTTTTTTTTTTTTTTTTTTTTTAATTTTTAACTTTTCAAAACTTTCTACGGAATACTTCCAAATGCGGAGGCACAAGAATTGATGTTCCAAAAAGATATCAACTTAAATTTAAGCCTTGTACCACAAAGCAAAAGATAAAAGTGGTTCCCAATGAATCCATCTCCGCAAATGGCAAAAGTGACCACAAATCCAAATGGAAAACTGAAGACAGGTAAAATAACCAAAGGAGGTTGGGAAAATTGTTCAAAATCTCCTTCAGTTTCAGCAGAGGTGGAGCTCAAGAGAAAGTGTACACAGAATAGATTTGGGAGGAGTGAACAAGAATGTCAGCTAGAACACTGAACTATATTTACAATAAGGCGGTATCAAATACTGTGAATAAACAATGAGCTCATTCAAAACAGTCACAAAAAGATCTTGAAGCACTAAAGTCACTAGAGTTGAAATGAATTTTTTGAAAAAAGAAAGCTTTACAGTAGTTGTTGAAAGATAGTTACAGCTATGTCACTGCAGACAGAAACTATATGGAAGGCTCCATAGCTGGTGTGGTAAATAACTAAAAATGTAATTATAGATATTTGTTCTGAAAAATTAGGTTTAAGATCCTATTGATATAATTCACATAGTTATACTACAGAAATACAGAGTCATTAAAAACAACACAGTGGGAGGACATGTTAACTTTAATCTTAGGTTGGGCATCATTGTAACTAACTCCAGTGGAGGCAACTGTGAAAACAACTCTCAGCTACTGCTGCCAACAATGTTGTGTGTTACCCAGCACGTGGAGGGCTCTAACTGGTCCCTCTTTGCTCTCCTGAAATACCCCATTGTCAAAATCAAATCCAGGAGAACAGCCAGCACCAAACCAAGACATGCAAAAAAAGCTTTCAACAACAAATACCAAAATACAGTTGGCTCAGTGGTCACAGATGGCTGCAGGTCCCCATTTCTCTGAGAAGGAACAAGGAAAGAAGACATGCTCGCCCAAGCTGGTTATATATATTTGGGTTTAATTTTAGAATGTCAGGGTTAGGAAGACCTGAATGCTTGCTCTCATTTGAGTCTTTTATTTGTGCTGTGATTAATCAAAGGTGGCAGAGTATCTAGAAAGAAGCAGTTGCAAATTGTAATAGAAAGGGAGGTGAGAAGTCAGTAACAAGCAAGCAGTTGCAGATGTGCCCACACTCTGGAATCCATGGCAGATTCCTCCAAGACTCAATCCAACCATTCCCCAAGAGGGTCTCTGTATTTTCTGAAAAAGTTATCTTCTTAGAACAGATGAGAAAAAGAAGTGCTTCATATGATGTGCTATAAAGCAATGTTATAAAACAGCAGGGTCCAAAAGGCTATATATAGGCTATGCAAGAGGCCGTCAGGTTGTTTCAGAAAAAAAAAAAAAAAATTTTTTCTGAGACATTCAATAAAAATAACACCTTATCTCAATGATCCTCAATGGTAGGAATTCCACAGCTTCCTTTACTAGGTGGTGTCATTGTTTAATTATGATTCACTAGTCTCCGTTGCTACAATTATTTAGAGCACATTCTCCATTTGATTTTTGAAGAGATATGGTATCCAGCAATAAAAAATTTCCTATGGTTGAAGGAGTTAAACAAATAGTTATTTTACCTAACTTTATATGATTAAAAATGAAATCTTCAATCTTTTCAGTTTTACTCTTAGGACCAATTTTCTATTCTTTTTGTTCACACAGTTTTTTAAAAACCAAATTTATTCCACTAACAAAAAACTAGGTGAAATTATTGCAAGGTCAAACAATGGAAATGCTTGATAATAACATCTCAGGGTGTAATTTTTTTACTTTTTGAGTCATTTTCAGATTTATTTTCATACTATTAGCCACTTTAAGGTTCATTAGAGCCTTAAAAAAGAAAATGGAGTTCCCTAATCTTTCAAATGGTACTGTTGACAAAATACATTGTTGTCTTTAAAAACTCACTCACATACACAGAGGAGACAGAAAGGGGGAAAAAGGTACACATGATAATAAAGAGTAAAGCTTACATGGAAATAAAAAAGGAAGCAGAGGGAATTCACTTCAGGTGGCCTATTACTTTTCAGTGAACAGGAGGTGAGAATGATGGATAAAGTGTGGCTTTCAGGACTTGAGAGAGGAAACAGTTTGGAACAGCCACTGGGGGATGGTGACCGGAAATTAACTGCAAACAACTAAGAAAGCATTCACAGCCTCATTTAGCCTAAGACTTCTCTTAGTTTTTCTCCTTTTCAGTCAAATTTTTGAAACACAGAGCCGCCAATGTGTTCTTTTTCTTCTGACTTAAGTGCAATTTACTTCTTGGCCAAACTGAAAACTGATCCACTGAATCTCACCTCTGAATTAACTTCAAAACCTAAGAAAACTAGTGAATAGAGGTTTAGATATTTATGGATAAAACTCGAGAAAATTATTAAGATGTAAAGTAGAATTCAGAGTAGAAAACACACAGCTTGAGGCATATTTAAGATCATATTTAAAAATGGTATTTTAACAACCTATTTTGCAGAGTAGTGTATCACGTATAAGTTTTTTTCATTCACTTGTGCTGTATGTTATGTATTACTGCCCAAACATTTTAATTTTATAGAAAGCATAATAAATAAGGGTATTTATTGAGTGGTGTGTGCCTGTTTCTTCTCAGCAAAGTGATTCAAGGCAGTAGTCTTACCCTTCTGACTGTATTATCCTAATGAGGCACCACTAATTACCTTACAGCATATACATATCTCCAGTGAAAGAGAATACAAGGGGAATTTAAGTCTCTTCAGAATTTAATTGGAAATCTCATTCCTTAAATGATGGAACTATCACAAAGGAATACTATAATATAATTTTAAAGAATGTAAACAAGAAAACAATTTAACTATTTCATTATATATATACACATATATACATATATATATAATTATGGTTGCACAGTAGCAAAATCTCCATGTATCTAGCTATAAAGGGAAAACATTTTCAAAATGTGGTTCAAATAACTGAAATTATATGGCAAATGGGATTCTTAAAATCTCTATCACAAGAACACTTTAATCAAAAATTTAACTTTCTATATATCAAGAATATAATAATTTTACAATTAGAGTTATCAGTTAAAGGTGTAGAACCATTTTGGAGTTTATTTTAATATATAGATGATGCTATAATCATTGTATTTGAGTTTGTTATCTTTCTCTTTGTCTTGATCATGAAAATAACTTTAGACAACCTACTATCTAGGTTCAACATCAATGAGAAATTTCAGTCTATATCAAGATGTCAGTGTTCCATCATTTTATATTTGTGAAAATCAGGTATTTTGCACAGGAAAAGGAATTTAAAGATAACATAATAAAGAACAGACACAGTGCCAGTGATCTAAATGTAAATGAGCCACAATATGTGGTTTATTTTGCAAAGCATCACAAAAGAAGTCTTCCTTGACCAAAACTTGGTATTTGCACTAGGTGAGACTAAAAATGGTATTGCTACCTTGACACAATGTAGGTATGGCAGCATTCTAAAATTCCCTATGCACATTCTGTTTCCTTTTCACTCCAAATAACGCACACTCTGAAAAAGTAAAAACTTTTAAAATGATGTAACACCAAAGTTAAAAGTTTAGGCACAGTTTTGTTGTGTTTTTTTTTTTATACACAACCAGACTCAGAAATTTGTGGAGACAAGGCAATGTGTCAGGTGACATCTGTCATCCAAGGCACTGCAGGGTTCAAGTGAGTTTAAGGACGACCTATAAGGGAGGACTAGATGTAATTCTTTGTTTCAACAGACATATTAAAGATTTGCTGAGCATTTTCTAATTGTATAAAGTTTCGAAGTAGAAAGTTATAATCTCCATTTGTAGCTCCCAGATACATAGTCACTCTCTCAAGCTGGCCTTCCAGCTCAGGTCCTAGAAGGTTCTCAGAAAGCAGCTCAAAGAAATAACAAAACTTGTAGTTCTTATAATATAAAAACTAAAATATATGATATAATAAGATACTATAACTAAAACTTTTCATGTATCTCAAGTCACTGCAGAGTGATTTGATACTCCTAAATGACATGGCAGTAAATATTCTATTATTTTTATCCCAGTAAAGCAAGAAATTTTCAGTCACAAGAACTTGTAAATAAAAGGCTACTCATTTAACCAAGCCTTGGAGATTAACATTATCAAGTACACATTACGATTGTGTACTTGGATGACAAATGGATAAATGTAAAAATTATAGGGAGGCTATAAAAGAACAGCAGAAAAATTTTAAGAAATGAAGATGCGTTCTATTCTTTTCAAAGTTGCCAGATAATCCTACATCTACACTGTTAAATGAAATATAACTATAGATGAAATAAAACTGGACTCTGGAAGATTTTAAGTTCTGCCAATGCATGTTTCCAGAAACATAGTTAAAATCTTTATTCTCCTGAGATTAAAGCGGAAAGGCTTTTCTTTCTATTTTTTCTGCATGACAAGGTCTTTATAGATTATAAACAGACACAGAGGATCACTCCTAAAAATCTTGGAGACAAAATCAGCATTTTGAGAATCAAGTGTTCATGTATGCCATGACCTCATATGCAGCTGGACTGTTCTCTACGCTCGTTACCAGCAAGAAGACTTTAGTCATGCTTTTCCCTCCTGTTCTCATTCCCCAAAGTTCACATTCTTCCTCCAATCCACTATTTCCCAAACTGTACTCTGCAAAACATTAGAGACCCAAGAGATATGGAAAGGATATTTCTGTCAAATCTAACTGGAAAATATTTTGTGGGATATCTCCTCTCAAAAAAAAAAAAATCACAAAAATACACTGTGGGACAGAATATGAAAGTCTTTAAAAGTTAGGCTAAAGAAGCAGGTCTGACATTGAATGTAGAGATGAGTGTAAGCATGGGAGAATGATTAATCTTTTCCATAGAAAATGAGCAGGATGCTAGAAAGAAGGTATTGGAAGAAAGGAAGGGTATCGTCAAAATAATCATGCAAGATAGGCCAGAATTGAAGCTCTACCTACGGAAAAGAAAGGAGAAAGAGCAGAACTGAAGAGGGTCTAAGTTTCTCTATCATAGCTACTTTCCCAGTGATGTGGATAAAAGGCAATATAAACTGGGTGAGGAACAGAGGGAAAACTTAAAAATGGGGGAAATTAAGTAAAATTTTGGGCCAAGTGCTATGGGCAACAAGAAGAGAACCTGACTGCTTCTAAGCAAAATAACTGCTTAACATCATTATGGAGCTGTTCTTGATTCACCCACGCAACACTGTCTTCCTTCCCTACAGTTCCGCTAACACTTTTATTTTGTTTTTCCAGCATCTCCCTGGTGATAACTTTAAAATCTATGTTAAATCATAATCTTCACATTTTCCTTTCTTATACTAAACTTTTAAGTACTTCATTAGAAGAGAATTTTTTCAATTTCTTTATTACTCAACCATGATAGTTAGCAACCATTTAAAACATTATTAAACTAAATATATAAATACATGTCATTAAATATATCTTGCCTCATTTTAACATCCATCTTTTTTATCCTTATTCTTCCACATGTAAAAGCATTTGCCTTTGTTTCTCCACAATTTAAATATGATATGCGTGGATCATTAATTTGGAAAAGTCTTGACCAGGTATCAATTCATGTATTTTTTTTTCTGCTCTTTTCTCAATCCTCCCTCTGGTATTTCAATTATGAATATATAACACATTTAAAATTTTTCATATTTCCTGAATGCATTCCCTTTTTTTGGCTTTACATTTTAATTAACCCAGCATTTTCTATTGATTCTTTCTCTAGGCCTGCAGTTCCATTCTTAGGAGTTGTCTGCATTTTCACTAGGAACCTATATATGTTGATCATAGTTGTTGGCTTTTTTTAACTACTTGTGTGTAGCTCTGACATGTGTCATATCTGAGAATGATTCTGGTAGTTGCTTTCTCTCTAGACTGCCTTTACTTGCTTTTTGGCATCCCTTGTAGGTTTTGTTTGTTTGTTTTTGTTTGTTTGTTGCTGAAACTAGGCATGTTGAATAGGGAAACAGGAACTTAGGAAAACAGACCATTAGTATGAAGACACAATCATGTGACTATAATAGCGTTGTATTTGATGCTTGTGTAGGAGCCAAAGGAGGCAGATTCTTCTTGTGTCCTTGTTTTAGTGTCCACTTCTGACTGTGGACGTTCCTAAATCCTCCTCCGAGGAAGCCAATGTCTTGTAGTTCAAAGAGCTGTAGAAAGTTCTTTTCACACTAGTACTTACTCAGGTTCCAGCATTTTATCAAAATAACCCATTTAAATGTTACTACCTCAGTACCTCCTGCTCCAAGTAAGTAGTATTGTTTGACACTGTGTGTGTACCACCCATCTCTCCAGATTTCAGAAGTTACACGCCAGGTAACCTCAGTTCTCTGTTGAAGCACACTGAGTTTTTAACTTGTCCACCTTTTTCCTGCTGTAAGGATGAAAATGACAACTTCCAAGATCTTTAAATTTCAGAGCTGAAGCTGGAAGTCTCAACATTCACTTTTCATATAAATCCAATGTCAAAATACATATTAATCCAGTGTCAAAGTACATACAACTCTTTCATATCATTATTCTCATAAGGGGTAAGGGAAGAAAATACATATATAGGGCACATTCAAATATGTTAATGATTGATACCTTACTGAGGTGCAAATCTATTATTTTAAAGACAGGAAATCTGGACTTCACATTTTTTCAGATGTACTATGTCATGCCTACCATCTTTATCTGCTCTAATTTTATTTCAGTCAAAAAAATGAGACCACTTTTTCATTATAGCAATGCTATCATAGACCCAGACAATATTTTCATTTATAATAATATATGAGAATAGCAATGCATTCTATGAATGTAATTAGTATTGAAAAAATTTCAAAAAGCCAAAAGAATCAATATTCTTCTTTGTATGTATCTTTATCTTTGTGGTTGTTTTTTGTCTTAACTGCCAGTTAAGACAATTAACTGTCAATTATTCTTCCCAAAAATAATGGGATTTTTTCACTAAAGAAGTATAAAAAAAGTTTACATTTATACATATATTTAATTTTTAGTTACAGAAATTTTCTGACATATACAAATATAGAAAAAATAACAGACAACGATGTACCCATTATCTGACCTCAATACATATATGTGTGTGTGTGTGTGTGTGTGTGTATATATATATATATATATATATATATATATATATATATATAGCCAATCTTGCCATCTCTCTACTTCCCACCTTTTTTTCAGAATAGTTTAATCAAATCCCAGATAACACAGGAATACTTCAGATGGATCACTAGCGGATAGTAATGTTAATTCTTAATATATAGTGATGGAAGAAGTGAGTTCAGTTCCTGTATAGAGGTGGCAACTGCGTGTTTTTGCCACTAGTATTTATTTAGCTGTTTGCATAAGCAGAAAAGTGTGAACATTGCAAAGTGTGAACATTGCAAAAACAAGAGGAAAACCTAGTTAGATACGTTGCACTGATTTTCTCATCTGCCCTTTTACCCTCTATCTAGGAAGTTGGACAGGATTAAGTTAAAAACATGCATCTTCTATAGGAATTCTAGCTGAGAACTGGGTCCTGCAAAAAGAGAAACAACTCATCTATGATACAGCACATGAAGCAAGGATCATTTTCTTGCATCCTTTATATTGCAGGAAATGTGAGGTTTTCTACAATGATGCTTATGGGGGACTTCACAATTTTCTGAGGGTCAAGAGGCATTGTGACTACATGAGTAATCATACTAATTTTGCTTTCTGATAACTGGAGTGAAGCTATTTATGTAGGAACAGGGATACGTCCCTAAACTCACAGTTCCTACAACAGCCTTAGGTGTAAGCTGTTCTCAGATCAGTTCCATACTCTCTGGAAGGCATTCCAGTAGGAACAGCCTAGAACTAATTCTTCATATCTTCAGACAATTTTTTTAAGTATCTTAACCCCCTAGTATTAAAACTATTTAAGATATTGTTGCTTTTGTTTTCTGGATTAAATTCAGACAAATACTAGTTAAAATATCTGTGTGTCTATACTAAATTATGAATGATACACTAACATTTCTATTTTACTTATTCATTAAAATTCTCTTCTAAAGCAGGACAGGGTGGTGCGTGCCTGTAATCGACAGCCTATGGAGTCATGGCTGGGACTGGTAATCAGTTCGGGACTCACCCAGGGCAACATAGCGCGACCTAGTCCCAAAAGAAATAGCTGGGTGCAGAGGCACACACCTGTAATCCGGCTACCTGGGAAGGTGAGGCTGGGGAATGCTTGAGTCCATGGCACCCTGGGCAACATGACCTGTGGTTCCACAGACAAAAATAAGAATTGCTGGCAAGGATGTGGAGAGAAAGGAACACTACTACACTGCTGGTGGGAATGTAAGCTAGTCCAACTACCATGGAAAGCTGTGTGGAGGACCCTCAAGTTAATGAAAATGAAACTACCATTTAACCCAGCAATTGCTCTCTTGGGGATTTACCCAAAAGAGACCTCATTGTGGGTACAAAGGGACACCTGTGCTGGGATGTTTACTGCAGCACTATTTATAATTGCATGGTCATGGAAGCAACCTAAATGCCCCAAAACAGATGACTGGATGAAAAAAAAATGTGGTATATATATGCAATGGAATATTACTCATCAATCAAAAATGACAAATTTGACGAATTTATAACAACATGGATGTACTTAGAAGAAATCATATTAGCAGAAACAAGTCATAAAGAAAAAGACAGAAACCAAATGGTTGCACTAATATATGGGATATAGTGAAAAAATAAACAAAGGACTTGAGGAAAAGTCAAAACAAGCTAAGCACTAAACTGAAGTGCACAACTTTGAGCAGGAGGGAAAAGGGGGGGGGGAGGGAGAGGAGTGGAAACCCCTGGAATTACAATGTTATGAAATTTATATATAAATAAATTAAAATTTTTAAATTAAAAAAAAATAGAAAGATCTAGACTCAAAAAAAAATTCTTTTCTATTTATATTCATTTTAAAATTTAAATTTCTACCGTAGTCTATTGTACTCATTAAGTAAAACACTAACTGCAGGTTTTTAAATCTATCTTACAATCCACCAGTGGGTTCTAAGTCTTAGTTTAAAAGATTCTGGCCGGGCATGGTAGCCTGTAGGTGGCAGCCTAGGAAGCCAAGGCCGGAGTCAGGGATCATGGTTCAAGTCCTGCTGGGGGCACATAGCAAGACCTAGTCCCCAAAAAATAGCTGGGTTTGGTGTTGCGAGCCTGTAATCCCAGCTACCTGGGAAGCTGAGGCTGGGGATTGCTTGAGTCTGTGGTACCCCAGGCAACATGAGCCTGCGGTTCCACAGGCAAAAATAGTGAGACCTAGTCTCAAAAATAAATAAATAAATAAATAAATAAATAAATAAATAAATAAATAAATAAATAAGTAAGTAAGTAAGTAAGTAAATAAATAAATAAATAAATAAATAAATAAATAAATAAATAAATAAATAAATAAATAAATAAAATAAAAAAGATTCTGCTTATACCACAGTGTTTTAAAAATAGCTGTTTGAGTATAAAAAAATGATACCAGAACACTTTTTTTCTTTTCCCTAGCCTTATTAGTAGATAAACTGGAGTTCCAGCTATTTTATTAACTTCTACCTAAGGAAAAGATAGTTGTCACACACAGATGGTCTCCATGAAGAAGTAGAAAAAATAGAGGCCAGAGAAATAAAGAATGCCATGACTGACATGAACACTTAGGGGGAAATTTTCCAGATTGAAAATTTTTAAAAAACTGAAAATGAAAATATCGTATGATTCAGCAATCCCATTCTTTGGCATCTATCTAAAGAATGTGAAATTATCAACTCAGGAAATTATATGCCCTACATTGGTTACTGAAGCATTATTTATAATGGCTAGGATATAGAAGCAACATAACTGTCTATGTATAGTAAGCTGGATCAATTAGATATGGTATATCCATACAACAGAGTACTATTCAGCCATGAGAGATGGTGGTGGAGAAAAAAATGAAAATAAATTTAAATCAGATGTTTTTCCTTCTGACATGACCAATACAATCAAGAAAAATCTTAGATGACTTAGGATCTATATCTATTAAAACTTTAAGATACCAAGCACAGAAGGTAATGAAAGGCTGCACATACCAAAATCTTTATGATGCTATTTGTATCATTAAAAAAAGTTGCCATTCTCAGAGGAAAAAAGAAAAAATGGAGCTCAGAATATAAGAAAAAGTAGCAGGACTGACATTTAGATCTGGGGAAAAACTGTTCCTGGTTGAAAAGAATTCAAGTTTTTTATAAAGTCACTTTCTGAAAGATTTCATTGACCAGACTTGATTTTGCTATTAAAACATACCTCCAAAAACCATATGTAATGTTTGATTTTTTTTCCCTCCATCTAGTCATTAGTCAAACAGAAATAAATCAAATGGGAACCAAAGGAACATTTAAAAACTAAACATCCTTAAATCCTGCTATATGAATAGTGAGCTATATTCAGTTTTTAGTTTTTGATTCCAAAACCAATAAAACTACAGTGAAATGAATTCACAGATCTCAGAGGATAACAGATCATAAAACTCTCACAGATTTGGCAAGATGGTAGTCACTGACAGAAAGAGAAAAAATATACAAATATAAGCTCAAGTTTTCATGTTTTTCTACACCCCAAAATATAAAAAGTAGAACTCTTAAATATAAAATATTTTCCAATTTTAACAAAAAGAGAGCATTAATGAGTACTATATTTTTACATTCCATATCCTACTTTCTGTAGGATAACATAATTTTTAATTATTTGAATAATAAAACTCAGTAGGCTTTAGCTTTAATTTTGTTTTAAATGAAAATCTATCCAAAATGTATTATCTTTTTTATTAATGAAACAAACAAAACTGAGTATTAGTTTTCTGATTCATTCAGGTTTCTCATCATTGTTATTATCATTCCATACAGATCTGCATTCCTCAGGAGTTACTGATAGGTGACAAAATGTGGAAAACGAAAACATATGGCAATAGTGTTAAACATGATCTGATTTGGTCAAGGCACTCATATTTTATAATTCTGAATAACTGACACCCAATATACACAATTGATGGGTAAGAGGGAGCACCAATATATTTTAGGATCAAATATCGTTAATTTTTAGAGCTTAGTGCACACAAAAAAAGTGGTAAGTAAACCATAAATTGAACTATATTTAGAATAAATGGTTTGGCAAACTGTATCTTTTAAAATCTATGGTTTGTTGCTGCTATATAAACATACAAGTAATTTTCTCTTAATTTTGAAAATTAGAAACTTTGCCAAATAAGAACATACCTAATAAGAGATACATGCAAACATCTAAAGAGAACTTTTACTAAATGTTATTGAAAGATCTGAAACAACTAAGATAAATGAACATGCATATTATATATCTATATTGGAGAAGAATCAGTTTTCCCATATTTCTCTAGGAAGTCAATATAAAAACAACAAAATTATTAAAGAACATGTAAAAATTGATACATTGACTCTGAAATTTATATGGATATGCAAAGAGTCAAAAATAAAATCATAATTTTGATTTTGGGGGGCATTAGTTATATTAAAGTTATATTAGTTATTAGTTATATTAAAGTTAGTTATAGTTTTAGTTATATTAAAGTTAAACTGCTTTACAGCATTATATGTTTCATGGGTATAGGTTCACATCTCTACAAATGCATGCTCTCACACTAGGCCTACCACCAGTACAAAAAAAATCTACCAAATTCCATTGGCTTCCCTTCCCTCTTTGATTCCAACACCACCCTTGTCTTTCTTGGTAGGCTAAGTTCTGAATCAAATTTTAAGGTAAATAAAGGATTTTGAAGAAAAAAGTATGAGAATTCTAGCAGATATGAAAAAAGGTTACTATAAATAAACAGTAATTAAGACAAAACAATATTGGACAGCTACACAAAAACAAAAGAATTGGGATAACTACAAACAGATTCATAAATATATGAAAGGTTGATTGATGACAAAAACAGAGAAAGGACAGTCTTTTCAATAAACAATGTTGGGACAATATTTGGCATAATGATAATGGGAAGACCTGAACTGGATTTTTCCTTTATACCCACAAGAAAAAAAAGTCAGGTAAATTTTCAGACCTTAATGTGAAAGACAGAACTATTAGCCTTGAGAATCCAGGAGGATATCTTCATGATCTTGGGAGATATTCTTAGACAACATACTGAAAGCAGTAACTGTTAAAGAAATAATTTATGTGACTAAATTAACAATAAAATCCTTTTCTGAAAATAAATGAAAAGGAGTAAAAAATATCTGTTACAGCTGAGATAAGACACAGTAATTCATGAAAGAAACAGAGTTTCAAACCTATGCAGCTGATAAGTTGAGAGAAGTTGGTAAGAAGAGACAGACAACCCAACTAGTCATCCAGCAAAAATCGTACACATGAACTTAAAACCAGACAAAGGCAAAGAGCAGAGTGTTAGAGATCCCTTTTAGAATTAATAAAAAGTTACTTGAAGAAAAAAACAAAGTGATTTTGGGAACCTCCTTACAGCTATCCACCTCAAAACACTTTGGCAACAATTATGACTTATTACCTTAAAGGTAAGTTCCCTTTATGATTCCAATAAGGGATAGTGGCTACTCCAAAAATTAGAATGACTCCTTAAGGTATGACAATATTCTGTTTCTTCATGTGAGAGGGACTTACACAGGTATTATTTTATAATCACTCCTAATTATATTCACAATTGTTTTATACATTTACACAAAGTGTGTGCCACTTTATATAATAAAAGTAGATTTTGTTTACTGATAGAACTCAGACCAGTTAGTAATTACACATGTTATATACATTAAAAAAGAATTCTTACAAATTGTAACTTCTAGATTTAGTTTCTCCCACATTTTTGTTCTAGAATTCATATATTACATTGTCCAGATTCTGAAGGCCACATGAAGAGGTACCATTTAGTCTCTGAGTCTTAAGGGTAAGATTTAGCTCTGGGTAGACTGAGGAAGGAATTCAGTTCTACTAATTCTACTGTCAGTTTGATGAGTAAATCTTCTTGAGTTAGCCTGTTTCCCTAAATCTCAACTTTCTCATTCAGGTTTCTTTTTCTTTCTTTCCGTGTGTTTTTTTTTTTTTTTTTGGGGGGGGGGAGGGGGGGGGGGGGGGGGGGGGGGGGGGGGGGGGGTGGGGAGGTGGGGTGGGAAGGATTATATACTTTAGTAAAAGTACAATATCAAGTTTTCTCTCCCTGGTGATATGCTTTCACAATATGCATATATGAGAAGTCTAAAAGTTTTGGCCCATCTATTAACACATACTGTGATATTAAGTAAATAAGAGAATACAAATGATATCTTTTGCTGGCTATGCAGAGAATGTGAGAAGCTGAATCTCTGACTAACTACTGTGAATAATGAAATTAAGTAAATGTAAAAACAAAAATTCTAGGGCAGTCTCATCTACCCCAAATTTCAAACAGAAACAATAACTTCTACTTGATTTATCTTTAAGATCATAAATTATAATCATTGCCAAAGAAGAGCAATAAGGAGGGTCATTGCTCTTTGACATAGTAGGCACAGTAGAATAACAGGAGGCAGAAGTCAGACTTTCTGGTCAGGAATTTACTAGGTAGCCTTAAAGGGCTTTTCCCAACTCATTGATTATACGGAAATTAGTCCTTCTAAAACCATAGACTATCTGGAGTTCTCCATCCTCCTAATACTGCTTTTATAACAAATCCAACAAATAAATATTTAATATTATAGCTAAGATAAATTAAAATCATTTTTATGAGATTCAAATGAAATTTTCTTTAAATAGGTTGCCTACATCTTATACTTCAATCTACATAAAATGTCAGTTTTTTAGCATTTTACATATACCTCCCTTAAACACAGTTAATATTTTAAGTTATATCCATAATTACATTCCACAACTGACTTAAAAAAAATTACGAACAAAGATTCTTTAAAACCAGTCATAAATAGTTGTTTTGGATTCCCACATTCAAGCAAAATTAAGGCTGATAATCCAATGTTCTGGACAGCTTTCTGAGCTACCTTGTCAGCAGTATTCTACAAAATGAAGCAAGTGTCACTTTGTCACACAAGTTGCCAGTCCCCTTTGCCAGAATCCCAGTGTGGACCACTTCCCCGAGATTCAAAACCCTAAGATCTAAGCCCTCATAGAGTATAGCAGGGTGGGCCCAGTTAGCAGTTTCACTTACAGATTCGGAAAATTACCCTAAGGTAACCAGAAGTGATGAAAATACGCATTTTGGGCATTATAAAAGAAAAACAAAGGTTAAAGTAGGACAGGCTTAGCAAATTTTATTACTACTTCACTGGCTGAGTTGGTCAGATTATCACCAGTTTTAAATAAAGAGCCAGAGTCATTCTGTCCTTTTCTGGGTTGCCACCTCTCTCCTTTGTTGTCACTACCCTTGCAAGAATTTCAGTACACTTAAACATGAAAACTGTCCAACTGAAAACAAAGGGGTTGCCTCTAGAAAATTACATGGAAGAGTGTGTCAGTCTGATTCTCTGATCTTAACCTATGCAAAAAAAATTGTCACAAAAATGGCTTTAAATGAAACATTCAAATACAGTTTTTCTCCACAATCTCAGAGGAAAAAAATGGAATAGTGCCTAGTGGCGATCTAGAATACCATTAAATGCTGAAAAGGTTATCGGTTAAATTTAATTTACTGACTAAACAGTAAATTAAGATAAGTAAGATTTGAGTAATGATCTTGAGCATTTCCTAATATTACCTCACTTAGACTTAACCATTTATCTTGAGATACGTATTATTATAACTATTTCATAGATGAGGCAACTACAAGAGCTGGGTTTAGATACCGGAACACTGACATCTGAAGAAAGAGCAACAGCCAGGGACTCGGCACTGTGTACAGCATAGAAGAACCCAAAGAGTTCCCTGAAGAAACTTAAAATTCCATCTGAGGACAAGCTCATAGGGATAAGAGTCCAAGCTCATAGGGATAAGAGCCTATCTTACTATGGGATTCTTCACCATCGTCATTACACTATTCACCCTGCCACACAGACTCTAGCAAGCAACAGAGGGGACCCACTGCTTTCCCCAGTCACAACGCTCAGACTAAACCATCTTTACAGGGTCTACGCCAATAATTTAATACGCTAAATACCAATGAAATGGTAACATGTCAGTTGTGATTCAGTAAACTATGTCAGAATAAATATCTATATATTAAGGAAATAATTAATGAGAAAGAGCAGACATGCTTCAAAGCAGGATTTTCTTCTATGAGATTTCATACATAAGCCTCTCTCATTTAAAATTTAACTATAGTAATTTTAGTAGTAGAGTGTTATAAACCTGATATACCTAAAAGTTCTTTTATTGAACTTATTAAGAAAACAAATCATTTCACTTTATACATTTCACTTTATACACCCATGGCTGATTCTATAATTTCTTACAACTAAACAGGCCTTTTGAACTCCAGTCACTGATAATTCAACAATAATTATCATTTCAATTCATGATAACAAATTGATTAAAATTAACATCAATAACCAATGTATAATAGCTATGATCTCAGTTACAATATCCTATTTTTTTCCCCTGATACGGTTTCTAAATCAAAATCTAGCCTATTTCAAAAGGCTCAAAACCTATTTATATCTCCAGAATACCAAAGTTTCATAAATGTTGGACTTTCTAATCATAACGATGATGATGATGATGATGATGATGATGATGATGATGATGATGATGATGATGATGATGATGATGATGATGATGATGGTGATGATGATGGTGATGGTGATGATGGTGATGGTGGTGATGGTGGTGATGGTGGTGGTGGTGGTGGTGATGGTGATAATTACTTTCAACGTCTATCTTCATAATATCTTTTAAAAACAGGTTTGGCCATCTATGAAACACTTTCTCACCTTATGAAAAAAATTTCTGGCAGAGCAGTATGAGAAAGGGAAGTATTTGGTGAAAAGAATACACAGAGCCTCTGTATGTTAACATTTTATCAATGCTACACAGTGTCTAGGGTAGAGTCTAGCGCTTACCCTCCAAATGGCAAAAAAAAATTATTAAATGAAGCTCTTCAAACAGAGAGACTCAACTGTGACATATGTACCAAACAGGAGCTCTATTTTTCTTGGCTTTTTAAAAATAACTTCTGAGAATTTCTTCTGAAACCAACCTGCAAACAGACTATTCACACTGACCTCCTTGTTTGTCCAAGTGTGGCCTAAAGAGTGAAACCACAACGTTTGGCCAATAAAGCTATCTTCCTGCTTCAGGTTCCACTCAAAGAAGGCTATTATATCAATGTAGCCCTGATACAAACAGCTTCTGTAGGTGTTTAATTTCTATCACCAGGGAATGTCTGTCTACAGAATGTGTATGTATTAAACAGGATGTTCTTTATGTAACAAATATATTAGAAGGAAAACTTCTAAGTATATTATAAAAGCACTAATCTTCACCAAAAAATTCATTTTTTAACTGAAAAAAAAAAGGTGCTTTTTCTTGACTGTACACACCTAACCTCCAT
Source organism: Uropsilus gracilis (assembly GCA_004024945.1). Classification (NCBI taxonomy): domain Eukaryota; kingdom Metazoa; phylum Chordata; class Mammalia; order Eulipotyphla; family Talpidae; genus Uropsilus; species Uropsilus gracilis. The sequence goes on along the minus strand of PVHY01019423.1, from coordinate 6,059 downwards.
ATTCTACTCAGACAGAGAACACAATTTATCCCATCTTGGAAAAGCTTATCCAGTATTTGTACATTAACATGATTTCTAGTAAGAATTTACCTATATTTCAACATGGCATGGGCAATCATATGAAAAAATCCACAGTAAAAAATTCATTGTGCTAATTTTGAAATTTCCTTATGGAAACCTATGAGATTGTTTTTCTAAATCATGCCAAATATGTAACAAGCAACAGGAATTCATTTTTATATGAAAAAATTCCATTTTTTAATATTTAATTTATTTTCCTCATTATAAATACTAGCTAAACCAGATAGACTGGGTTTTTATCTTTAGACAGTTTTCTGATTGTCCAATTTGTACTATCAGGTTGGCCAAATAATTCAAAATATTCTCTGAAAGAATTAAACATGATCTATATGAGTAAATGTTCTGATTACCTTCCAGCATTCTCTTATGAATGTAAATCCCCAAAGACCAATTTTATACAATTTGCTTTTATACAATCCTAAGTTAGTATTTGAGGAACATGAAGTGAATGGATATGTGTTTCATCCAAAGACTATATAGCCTTATGTAGACCTAAAAGTAAATATGTAAGCATATCATTCACAAGGCCACAATCTAAACTGCATAAAGCAAATAAAAATGCAGTTCTTTAGTAATATAAAGCTGAACAAATAATATCATTAGAAAAAAGACATTCTAAAAAATAAAAATTTTTATTTTAAAATTACTTTGTTTTCAAATCTCCTGAGATTTATTTAATATACAATGATTTACATATATTTGAAATTCACAGTCTGGTAAGTGCTCAACTATATTCACCCATGAAACCCTGCTATAGTGAAGATAATCATTTCTAACAGCCCCATAAACTTCCTGGCAACCTTCTGTAATTTTTTTATAATTTGTAATCAATATTCTGTATCCAATGAAATATGTTCTAAGAATAAAGGCAATATAAAGAATTTTAGATATCATTATTCTTTAGACAGCATGTTGTGACAGTACTATAGCATTCACATGATAAATTTTTACACATAGTTAGTCATCTTGAAAATATATATATGTGTATATATTCATGTGAAGAATACCTGAAGAAATTATACTACAATATAAATGTTCACATTAAGTGTCTAGACTTTGTTTCTATATCATACTTGATGAACGAAAACTCTGACTCTTAGGGAAAAGGATGGTCCCTGGGAAGAGACTGATAATACACAGTGAGTCTGAGTATCATTTTATGCCACAGAGTAAGGACCAACATATGGAAAGATAAGAATATGGTGTAATTTGAGCAAGAAATTAATCATGAAGAAACATCACACCAATCCTAACTGATGGATGTTTTATAAATTCACTGCTCTATCATTTTCAAAATGTATCAATAACATGAAAACTAAAATCCAAGAAAACATTCCAAATTAAAGGGAATTAGGTGGAAGTGACATCTAAGTGCAATGCCTGAGACGAGATCAGATTCTAAATAACATTTCTTCTTTTCCTAGGAAGGGTCAGTTGGTCAAATATATGAATAAAGAGTACAGGTTAAATGAGAGTCAATACTAAATTCAATACTAAATACTAAAGTCAATACTAACATCAATACTAAATTCTTGATTTTGATAATTACGTGGTTATATAAGACAATGCTCATTTTAGGAAACATACTTGAGAATATAGGTATATAAGGGCAATCATGACTTTTAATACCTTTTAAATAGTTCACAGAGAAAAAGGGAGACAGCATTAAGAGAATAACGATATGAAAGATAGAACTGGACTTTTAGTAGTGAGCTTACTACTGTATATACACACATACTGATTTTCAGTGATGCATACTCAAGATTTGTACAATGCTACAATGCAATGCTACTTCAAAAGCAAAGCACAGCAAAATCAATTCCCAGACTCCTAGAAAAATATGCTGGTTTCCAGAGGGAAGAAAGGGGAGGAGAGAGGAAAGTAAAAGGGAAAGGAGGAGGTTTGGCACTAACACTGGAGATTTGGTGGAGGATGAGTAAAGCATGAGCACAAATGGAAGTGTAAGAATGTAAGCCCAAGTGTAGGGAAATGAAATTTCTTAAAAAGAGGTAGAGAGAAAGATTGTAAAATTTTTCCATTTAGGAAATGTGGGTTGATAATTCTTGCATTTTTCCAACTGTTTTTTAAAAGTGAACTATTTCAAAATAAAAAGTAAGAGTAAAAAGAAACCTAAAAACATCCTGATTCGAGGAAAAATCTTAAAAAGGACTACATGATTATACACTTCTACCTTTGAAACAGAAAACATTTTTTTTTTGAACTGGTGCAAGCCAAACTAACTTATTGCTTAACTAATGAGCATAAGAACAAACTATTTCTCCATGAAAGATAAAAACATAGAAGCAATTCAAATGGGAAATGACATGTCTCCTACTATTTTCAATAGCAAGAGAGAGATCTAGAAATATCTTCAGTGATCACAGATATAAAGTTTGGTGAAATGTGGATTAAAAATAACTGTTTCTACTTCCATGTCACCTTACTGTGGTCTATTAATTTTTAGATTGACTCTCTAAATAGTACTATAATCAAGGAACAGAGGAAATATACAATAAAAAATGACAGTCCATGGAAAGAATGCTATTTCAGAAATAAGTCATCTAAGGAGTAAAACTCTTAGGTTTGTGTTCCCTGTACACCCCTCTATCCCCCCCATCCCTAGTAAACTCTTTCAGACTTCTCAAGCCATGCCTCCCAAAAATGAATTCTTCCTCAAAGAATGATCTCATATGGATGCCTCATTATGCCTTAATAGAATAACTCTAAAATGGAGCAAACATTCCTTAAGAGCAGAAAGAGTTCCGAAGGGCCCTTCAAAAACCTGATTCAGAGACTTTATTACAACTCATTACTACCTTTGCAATTTCAGCATCTTCAAATGCTAACCTGCTGGTTTATAAGAACCGTTAAAACTTGAAATCAACTAACAATCATTTTTCAGAATTTCTTTGAACCTAAAAGTCTTCTGTGAATTGTCAAAGGTAGGCACATTCATTTATTCACATTACATTTGCCTTGCTATCAAGCATTATTTATCCATCAATGTAATTTTTAATTCTAATTTTTCCTCAATATACTAACTATTCCTTTCAATTCTGCGTGAAGTTGCAAAGCTGAACTCCATATAAAGAGTGAATTTTGACTTCAGACTTCATGTCTTGAGAATCATCTAAGACATTCAAAAAATCATGGGATAGAGTTTTTAAAACAAGAGAACTCTCTTTCCAAGCTGCCACTGATTCATTTAGTCTACTCTCTCTCTCTCTCTCTCTCTCTCTCTCTCTCTCTCTCTGAATCTTTAGCCACCCAACTAAGAATCATTTTAACTGAACAATTGTTCCTTCTATTAGAGCAGTACTAATATATCAATCCTCATAACTCCTGATAAGTAAATATATGACAAAGAAATATTAATTAAATAAAATAAAAGGTATTAAAAACTGAAAGAAAATAATTAAACAGGAAATAAAGATAAAAATATGGTAATTATTTTGAAAAATAATCTTAAGCTTTAACTTGATTGCTCAGTTTAAAGAGGATCAAAAAAATATATAGCATCTTTATTTCCTCCTACAATCATTAGTACACAAAACAGAGTACACAGTACGCTAGGACTCTCCAATTAAAGCCATACTCTCAAAAAGACCAAGATTGCCAACATTTTTCAGATGTTTTCACTTGCAAGATAATCTAAAAATCAATCTTGTAAATGAATGCTCTATTGTAATCTCCACATTTAAAAGTATAAAACTAAATGTGATGTGTCTAAGTCAGACATTAAAGTTATCACTTGTTACCCACCTGCCCCTAAGTCAGGTATTAAAGTTACCCATTTGTTACCCATCTGCCCCTACTTATAAAACCTGAAGGCCCATTCTATCTGGAAATGCAGTATTTAGTGTGAAGTATTTTGGATATAATATGCTGATACAAAAAAACTTCTTTAGAGAAAGACTGAGTTCTGAAAGGCAGTATTGTTATCTTAAAGAAACTCATGCCAAGTGTAAAGAGAGTTCTATTCAAAAGGGAAAAATTCTCTTTTCAGATGGTATTTCTGTTGGGGAGATCAGCTAATTTATTATTTTTATCTACTTACTATGTGTAATACTAATATCAGTGATCAGCAGAAGGTTGTTTTTTACAAACAATAAAAACATGCCACTAAATAATACAAAAGTACTGTTTCTTTAATACGTTCTCCAGTTTAGTTGTAAATTTTAAAGATGCTATTAGTTAGAGTGACAGAAGATAGAAACTCCATATGAGCAGCTTCTCTAAATTTCCACCAAAGTGTCTGGTTATTATTTTTCCTTTCACCAAAGTATTTGAGATTATAATCACTCAGAAACTTTGATGAATGTCTTCCTGATTAAAATAGTTATAGTTTTTTTAAAGTAGCACATAGACTTTTTTAAACCATTTGCTTTATTATATTAAAGAAACTAAAGGAGAAAACAAGAAAAAGTATTCTGAGATGGACGAACTGCAAAAAGTACTTATTGTTACTCATAGTTCACTGTCAATACTGACTAGCTACACTGAAAGACAGAGAATGCAACTTAAACATTATATAAAAGGACATCCCCTCACCCTTGCTACAAATTCATTATGAGTGGGATTAAGTGACATAAACCAAAAAGATAGAGTAAAATTAAAAGAACAAATTCATTTTCATTTAAAAGCAGAGATAATTATTAAACTTGCAAAGAAAGAATGGGAATTCAAATACTAGATTGCATTAGAGGAAGGTATGAAATTTAATATCTACAAATAGTCTTTGGTATTAACATTCTTGGAAACGTTAAATTTTGTACCCTCTAAAGAGTATATATAGTACCAAAACTGCTAAATAAATTTTTATAAGCTCTCTAGCATGGAATGGTTCTTATTGGGATATATATATCATTCACTGCATGAGTGATTTATTACAAAAGTCCTCTGTTCTCATCATCAAAGCATTTGTTACCCACCTGCCCCTACTTATAAAACCTGAAGGCCCATTTAATTCTATCTGGCAAAGAGCACCACTCTTGTGCTAAGTCATTCTGCTTTCTGTCTTCCTCTCAACCTTGCTGAATTACATGGCCTACTGAGTAAGGGAGTCTTATGCTGTGTAAACTGTTCTACTTTCTTTATATCCAAACTATCAGAATTTTCCAACACTTATTCAGTCTTTGAATATGTATTTACCTCACTTCGATTGGCTCTCAATGATTTTAAGCTTCCTAGTTGTTCGGCCAACAAGTTTAAGTTCTATTTTCTTAAGTGTCAGGGTTGTACAATTACCAGCATTCTCAGGAACCAAAAGGAGCATCTACAAGAGCCCATGGATTACACCTGGTCTCTACTTCCCACCACAGTTTATTAAAAAGCAGGCCTGATGGGTCTAGAGAGGTGCTGGTTAAAATAGCACCATAAATTCCCCAATATCTAGATGTTTGCCTCATTGGAAAACCATCATATTTTGGTGTCAAGAGATAAGAATTCCCGCATACCTGAATGCTCAAAAAGAGTGCTATAGTTCTTGTTTAAAAGCAAGCAGCATCTTTCTTTTGGGGGAAAAAAATCTACTACAAAAGTTAAACCCAGTCTCTGTCAATAACCAATGGAATAGATGTGGTCATAAAAGCAAATTCTAACCACATAAAGGACAAACAGAAAATGAGAAGATATGTATGTCCCAACTTCTAGATTGCTGCACAGAGTAAAACTCTTACACTACCTTTTCCACCAGCCATACAGCCAAGCTACAATGAAGCTTCCTTGTGAAATAGTCAAGGAAGGAGCCTCAATTCCTGAATGAAAGCCCTGACAATCTGAAGCAATCAGGATTACTGTGTGAATAGGAAATAAATTTTCACTAGATTGAGTCATCAGACATTTGAGTTTGTTAACTGCAAACTGCCTTAAACATATCCTAACTAAAACAGGAGTTCACAGTAAGACTGGTAGCTCTCACCTCACGGTTGTCTCCTCTCTGAAATCTATGCTACAAAGAAATATACACAAAGATATAT
>PVHY01019422.1:0-17481 GCA_004024945.1 Uropsilus gracilis | reverse complement strand
TTCCTAGTCTCAACCTCCCTTCCTAGGCTGGGATTAAAGGCATGCGCCACTGCACCTGACCTGCAGTAGTACATTTTCTGAGGTTAAACCATCTTTACTTTTCTTGTTAGAGTCTTCAGAATCATTTGTTATTTTTTTCCCATTATAGCTAATATTTTCTTTTGCATTTTAACATCTATGTTCAAAGTCAAATGGACATTTTGTACTTACCCAACAGGATCTGGAGTCACTAATACACTAATCTCATAAAATATTTTCTAATGCTTTCACTCTTATTCTGTTTCCCAGAGCTGCTCATGTTTTGTTTTGGCTTTTTTTCTTAACTTTGGCAGAACTTGCCTATAAAAATTTTTGTAGTAGAAAAGAGCTTGATAACTACTTCAATTTTATTATTACTTACTGGTTTACTCAAGTTTTTTCAATTTCTCCTGCCTCCTTTTGGCATTTAATGTTTTTCCACAAATGAAAGTATTTCATGAAGTTTTTAAATTTACTGTTAGATGGTTATTGATAATTTGCATTTATATTTTTTTCTCAACGGTGTCTGATTTATTTTCCTGTTATTTTTATTGTTTCCTTTTTTATTATTTGCTTATTCTCTTCTTTTCCTAATTGGTCTAACCAGAGGGTATCTCTCTTAGGGTGTTTTCAAACTACCAGATTTTGGTTCCATTAATATTCTCTATATTTTCAGTAGTCTCTCATTTTCTCACCTTTTATTTATGATAATTCTTCTTTTGTCAGTTCGTATTTGTTCTTGTTCCAACATTTCCCTTTGTTTTGCTTTACTTGTTTTTAAATAAATCTTTCCAAAGCTACACTTTTTAAACACATTTCTAGCTACCTTACCAACTTTAATAGGTATTTTTAATTTCTATTTAGTTCTAAGTATTACATAATTTCCTTTATAATTTCTAGTTTAACCTGACTTAGTTTCTGGATATATGAGCTATATTTTTAGCTGCCTTTTCACACTTGTTTCTCATTTTTGTTACATTTTGATCAGCAAAAATGTTCGACATTAAGTTGGATTATTTGGACTCAGAAATTTCTTTCATAGTCTAGCAAATTACCATTTTTTGATGAATAATCCAGTCTCCAAAAGATATGTACCTTTTTGTTTGTTGGATATAGAATTCCACACACAAACTACTAGTTTCTTTAATGTATTATTCACATTAAAGTTTTTGGTGTATTTTTAATGTGTTATTTGCATTAAAGTTTTATATCTTGGCATATTGTTGGTTTGCTTAACCCATCAGTTTGAGAAAGCTATTAAAATTACTATCCACAATTATTTACTTAATGTTGTCTCACAGCTCTATCGATTATCATTTTATGTGTTTGAAGATGGCATTAGAGGTGAATCTGTTCACCATGACCATATATGTTCTTGGTGTATGCTGCATCTCTGTTACCCTTAATGACATTTGCCATTAAGTCTATTTTATCAGATATTAACCTTGCTTATTCCAGTTTTTTTTTTTTGGTTCATATTTGTCTAATAAATAATTTTTCATTTTTTTATTATTCCAATCAAAGTATTTTCTTTCACTACTCTTTTATTGACAAAATAGTGCCTATTTGATGTTCTATATGAATCTGAGTTCCTCTGTCTTTTGATTGTTGATTAATCTTTATCATACAAGTCCTACATTAGGACTTACATCTGCCATCTTCTTTCATTCCCTCCAATTATTGTTCTTTCTTTTATTTTTGTTTTTCTCTTATTCTGCCTTTCAGTAGATAGATCAAACCTTTTGACTGTTTGAACATTATACATTCTATTTTTCTGTTTTCTGATGTTGCTCCTAGCTCATTAGGGTGCTTAATTATATTTTTCTTATCCATTTCTTAAATATATGAACATCTACCTCTTACACTAAACAAAAGTAGTGCTCAGCGTGCCTTCACATGTCTCAGCTCTCACCTTCCTCTCTAGCACATCATTGCACATTTATTGTGTCTCAGATTTCAGTTCTGCCTCACTGTGCACCTCAGTGAAGGTAATTCTGGGGACACACATTTCTCTTTGGAGGCCGATGACTTCAAAGGTGATTCCCTAGCCTCCTCCTTCTTTGCTTAAAGAAACTTGAAAGTGTATACACCAAAGAGTGGGTTGTTTTCTCCTGGTAAAGTGTGGTGTAGTTATTGACTCACAGGTAATTAACAAAAATAAACTTTACCACATGAATGAACATCAAATCATCACAAACAACACTTGAGCCTTGGAAACTTCGTGGGTGAGAAGGGAGTGTTTCATCATTCCCAGGAGATGAGCAATTCCATCTCACTGCTCGAAAAAGTCAAGCGTGCTGTTTGACCCCAGTCCCAAGCACTCTCTCCTAAATAGCAGGGCACCAGCCTCCTAAAGAGATACAAGCAGAAGGTGCACAATTAGCAAATATGTAAAGCCAAGATATGCCCGTAGAGAATAATTCACACCCGCATTCTACAGTACAGATCTACCTCATTGGTAATTACATGTGTTTTTCTACTCTCTCCCTCTAATACTTTATTTAGATTTTTAATTAAATCAAACAATCCAACATTCATTTTTTAACCGAACAGTGACTGCTAATACTGGAAATTCACACAAGCTATGCAACCTAAGGAGAACCTACATCTCAATCAAAGGCTTGTTTGTCTGAGGCTGCCACTCACTGTACATCAGCCAAACCCATTGAACCTGGTCCTTCCCTCTGGTTCTCTAAAATTTCTTGTAAATCCTCAACTCATTGGAATCTCCCACAACTTCACAAAACTCTAGATATAAATAAGATTCTACTAAATGAATGCCCAGACTCCTTGGCTCTAAAACTTCAGCAAATACTCTGCCTCTGAATTTCCTGGCTCTTTCTCAGAGACCAAAAATGTATCTCACCTGTTTCCCTGCTCCAACCTCCTTATTAGTGCCCATTGACCATCAAGCTACCTGAAAAAGGTAGGTCATTCCTCCTCCTTCATGGCCATCTTGATGTCATAACCACTCTGGTTGGATCACACACGTATCTCTGAGAGTTGAGGAGGTGCCTCTTCTTCTCTGCTCCATCAACATCAAGGTGCCCATTCTTTTCTACTTAGTTCCAGAATCTTACAAAACACTTGGTAGAACTCCTCCAGTTCTTTATCTGCAGCTGTCCTCTTTGGACCTCAGATCGCTTGATCTATGGAGACAAACTAGGAAAGATAGGACTGGTCGTTACAATCTTCATATCTTCTCCCAGAGACATATATACAAGACTCTGATTCTACAGTCCTCTCAAATACAGAAAGACAGTAAATCACTATTGAAAGTAAGACATGGGAAGAGACAAAGAGAGGGCACAGCTCAGATGCTGCACAACACTACATGTTGGTTTCAGCTTGGTTGGAACATCTATACTGATCACATCTCAGCCAACTTCATCTCCCTGAAGAAAATTTTAGGCATTCTGAGATACTTTTATTATTCAATGAATATTTTTTGGGCTTGCTATAAAGGTAACAAGGTTATCCATGAATTAACCACATATTGATTATTCAGTAATATAAGTTGGGATCATCACTAGGACATCCCACAGCTAATCAAGTCACCTCCTCCCAGGTATGTGGTGAAATTGTCCTGCCCTGTCTTCTGGACGTCAGACATGGCCTTGAGACTTGGTCTGTACAACGGAAAGAATGTGAAAATGATGACTGTCACTTCCAGATGCATAAGATCACCAACATCAAGCATGACAGTATTCTGTTGTCTCTTGTAGAAAGGTTGAGTAGTCATATGTGCACATCTAGTCTCCGGCAGTTTGGGTTCCTGAAAAACTTCAAGGAGAAGTTCATCTCTGACCCTCACTGGACATGTAACATGAAGAAGAAATGTCTTTGAGACTCGAAGTGCCTGTGATTTGGGAGGATGCTGGTTTACCACCACACAGCCTTGTCTCTCTGGGCTAATCCAAGGGGAAATACAGCAGGAATGTCTTTAGGGTGTCTATTCAGGGTCATTGCCCTGCAGAACTCCAGGGATACTGTTCACACTTCATTCTAAGGAACTGGTGTGTCTAGAGCACAGCCATTCACTCTATGTTCTTTGCTCTGGCCCTGACTGGGAACACTTTGGCACTGAACAGATACATATATTTCCTGAGTTCTCTGTCAAGTTTAATGCACAAATAGGTCATTCTTCCCAGAGTACAATTAACTCCATGCTTGGAAAATGATCTTTCTTCAAAAGGTCATCAGAGGACTGATTTACTCTAAGGTGGCCGCTTCCAAACAGAGCAAGGGATGAGAGGAAAGCTTGCTCCTCAGGGGACTCTTGGAGATATGTGGAAGCATTTTTGCTGGTTAGAAGTTGTTTGCTGCTGGGAGGTTTTGCATGGAGACTGGCGATTCCAGTCAGCGCCCTCTAAGGGGCAGACTGGTCCCCACAGCAAAGAATTATCCTAATGTGACAATCGTGCCCCTCTTGGAAACCTTGCCTTAATAAAAGGCTGGAGGGAGATAGTCCTTCTTACATAGATAATTCTCATTTTGTACTCACAGAACATTCACTTTCATTGAGAATAGATTAGAAAAAAAAATTGAAAGACATTCTAAAACTCAAGAAATGGGGCCTTTCCACCCCTTCTATGCAAAAGGAACAGTGATTTCCTTTCCAAGAAAACAGTATGAAAAGAGGGACTGGAGTGACTTCACAGCAAAGAAATCTGGCAAACACTACCTCAGCCAGGTGGTCAAGTTTAATGTCAACAGAGATAAGTCTTATTGACAGTATGTACCCTTGATAACATGATAAAAACAGCACTTTACCTCCCCAAAGCTACAACCTCAGACTTAGCAGGAGAAAAATCAGAAAAAAGCCCAGGGGAGAGACATTTGACAATACCTTTAATCTCGAAACTACCAAGGTCATCAAAACAAGGGACTTCTGAAAGGACTCTAGGGTGGCATGGTGTTCTGGATGAGGTTCTAGAATGAAAAAATAAATATTAGACTTAAAAAAAGAAAATGCAGATTCATTTGATAGCAATGTATCAGTACTGAATCATTCATTGTGATCAATGTTTCACGCAACTGTGAGGTGTTAAAGTAGGGAAACTGGGTGTGTAGTTGAATAGATAAGAGTTCTATTACCATCGTTGCCACTTTTCCGTAAATCTAAAATGATTCTAAAGTAAGATGTTTCTTTTTTAAAAATGAAATGAGGGACTTAGGAAGAATATAAAGAATTTTCCAGCAGTTACAAAGGTCAAAAATAAAATGGCTTACAAAAGGATACTACAGAAATATGTAGTGACTGGGCAAATGATCGTTCATCGTGCCCGATTCAGAGGACTTTTGTCCCAAGTTCAGTTTGTCATTGATAGAAAACTTTGGGATCGTGTTGAATATATTCAGCATCGGTCACCAAAAGATGTCAATTCAAAGAGTCTCAGGCACACACACACACACCCCCAACAGGTGGACAAGGTTACACAGCTTCCGATAAGGTAATGTGAGCGGTGGTTTCTTTGGGTTCTGTGGAATCCAAGAGACCCACAAAAGCCTGGTCTGGAGCTGCTTAAATACATTTTTACTATTTTTAAAACTGTCATAAAAAGCAACCACTATCTTCCCTAATCCAGCACACAAGACATCAATACCACTGGGGTGACGGTTCATTTTATGTGTCAACTTGACTGAATTATTTCTGCTGTTGTCTATGTGGGTGTTCCCTGATTTAAATTAGCACTTGAGTCAGTAAAGTGAGTTTTCCTGCCCAGTGCTCTGGGCATCAGTCATTCTGTTGAGGGGCCAATGTAGTATCAAGGAGGAGAAGAAGGAGAATTACAATCTGTCTGTCCGTCTGTCCTTCGGTCTGTCTATCCTAAAGGTCTTTTTCACTAGAGAACACTAAGCTAATGCAGGTTTATATTTGTTTCTAAGAACAAAGCTTCCCCTGCCATGCCTGACTATAGCTCCAAAGGTCTTCTAAAGTATCAGTGAATAGGGACACACTTTCACAATCATCTTGCAAATCCCCACCTCTGCATTCTTCGCACGGCATCATACATACAAGTGACAGGCCCAGCCCATGTCAAGCTAATTGCTGTTTTTCATCACAGACTGAGCTAGAAACAAATGGAGAGTCCTTGGGAGAGATAAATGGCAGATTCGATGCAAAGAATTTAGCATGCTGCCTGGGACACAGTAAGCGCTCAAGAAATACTTATTTGCCTTTGTTGCTCCCTTCCAATATTTCCAGCATGTCCTCGTCACTAACCTTGCAGAGTCAGGTTACCAAGACAAACCATGCCTATTCACAACTCCACACTCTAACCAGGGTCATACCCACTTCCTGCATCATACTTCCCTGTTAAGCAAGATCCGACTGGGATCAGCCACCTCCTTCCACAAATTCATCCCATCCAAGACCTCCAGACAGAGCCTGTCTCTCCCCCCCAATTCCCACAGTGTGGGAACCACACATCTCCTCAATCCCTGACTAGTCATTGCTTTTCTTTCCTTTAAGCTCACATAACAAAAAAAAAAAATCAACATGACACAAAACTGAACATATGAGTGGACAATTCTGCAGCGTGAAGCCCACACAGGGTGCTGTGCATCCATCACCACGCATTCTAGAATTTTCATCACCCCGAAAGTAAACATTGTACCCACGAAGCTGTCACTCCCTTTCCTTCCCTCCAGCCCTTGGCCGTCTCTCATCTTTCTGTCTCTATGAATTTAACTGCTTTTGATATTTCATGGGTTTCATGAACTTGATACTTCATGTTCTTGATATTTACTGTATCTCTTGCAGCCACAGATTTTGTGTCTTGTGTCTTTTACCTCACTGCATTTTTGAGGTGTGTTGGTGTTTCAGTGTGTTTCAATACTTAATTTCTTTTTATGACTGAATGGCATCTCCTTGTAGGAACACATACAGTTGATGTCTCCTTTCCTCAACACACGGGCATGTGGGGTGTTCCATCTTGTAGCTATCGTAGACAGCACTCCTCCATAGATCTACGTGTCCATTTTTGTTTCACCACCTGTTTTTATTTCTTTAGGCACAAACTTAGAATTGGAAGTACCAGGCCAAATGCTAACTCTTCCTTTAACTGTAGAGGAAGCGCCCAACTGTTTCTCGCTTTGGCTACACTATTTCACACTCCCATGAACAGGGCTTGAGGGCGCCAAATTTTCCACATCCTCACCAACACTTGCTATTTTCTGTCTGTTCGATTATGGGCATCTCAGTGGGTCTAAGTGTCTCTACATGGATTTGGTTTGCACTTCCTTAATAAGACAACAAGCTGTTCTTCACATGCTTGTTGGCTGTTCCTGTATCTGCCGTGGAGAAATGTGGGCTATTAGTTGTCACATCCAGCTTCCCTGTTCCCCCCCCCCCCGAGCATTGAGCCATAATGGAAGATCCTCCTGCTTCATGGAGTGTTCAGTGCAATGAACGGCTTCTGACTACAGGCTGATGCATCACAATGAAGGTGTGACCTCAAAACTTGAGCAAAGAGAGACCCAAAGACTTCTTCTCAATGATAGATGCTGAGAACCAGGATGAAAAGGATGCCACCAGGTGGGAAGGTCACAGAAACAAGGTCCGACTTAACAAGGATTTGACCAGTGAGTAAAACTTGATTCAAGAGTCTCAGTTCCTCCTTTTGTCTCCCCTGACTCATGTGTTCATTGATGCAATAAATAGATCCTGGATGACTGTCAACCCAGGCTCCTGATAGCTGAAAACAGGGTGCCTCTATCGTAGAGACCCCTCTCCTGCCTTAGTACCCGAACCCTCACCTGTGTCTACTCTTAACCTTAAGATGCATCTTTCTCTCTTGAAGGAACTGTTTATCATCCCAATCTGATGGGCCATAGTATGTGGAAATGAGAACAAGATGAGAGACTCCAAGCGCTTTATTGGTGCATGAGTTTCAGAAAAACATCAGATTTAAACCTGCTGCAGATTTGTTCTTGTTTAATTTTCCTTGCCTTTGGTCACAATCTGCTTCCCACCATATTCCAAATCCACTCCTCAAGAGTCAGAGCTAAAACATTCGCCCTGGCTTCTTTCTTTGATTATTCAATAAAACAGCCTCAGGAATTTTCAAAAACTGAAGTTGTTATTTCCTAAGTCTTTATTCCTAGAGGGTCCATGGTGTCCTCCAGCCCATCATGGGCATCAGTAAATGTGGTCATGCCTCTTTGCCCAAGTTTACAAGTTGGCGACCTTGTGCAAATGCAATTTCATTCATTCTTCTCCAGAAGTGGTGAAGCCAAGATTTCATCTTCATCCTCTTATTTTTATTTTCAAAGCTTCTGATAGAGCTCTGTACCCATAAGAACGTACAGAAATGATGGCACAGAAGCAAATTCTCTATTATTAACATGCTGAAGTACTCAGCAATATGACTTTCAAACAGGTCAGCAATAGTTAATGTTTGGTGAGCAGAGATCTCTGCCTTAATTTCCAGTTCTCTTAACATTTTTCACATTTCATTTTTGGACACCAAATTCTTGGCAAGTGATGCAAACAAAATCTCCAACCTCAACTGTACCCTTGATGAAATGACTGTTTTTCCCAAAATAGTCCCTGGGCAAACTGTTACACGTTGTGCTCAATGACCAGTGACACAGCTGGCGCAAAGCTCCCTATAAAGTTTCTCTATTTGCTGAGATGGTTTCGTGCTTGATACTCATGCATTGCTCTTAATAATTTAGTCACGCACTCCTCTGCAGTCGATTGCTTCCACAATGCTAATTTAAACCATGTCAGTGTGCTTGCAATATGACTGACAATACCCGAACTGTAAAAAAAAATGAAGCCATTCTTCAAATGAAATGGATACTATTCATCTGTGAACATCACGCTTGAGAGGCTCGCTAAAAATCCTCTCATCCTCTCTCCCTTTGCACTCTGCTTCTTTCTCCATTCCTCCCTCTAGCACATTCTCTCCTCTCTCTCTGTCAGTCTCTCTGTCTCTCTGTCTCTCTGTCTCTCTCTCTCTCTCTCATACACACACACACACACACACACACACACACACACAATACCCTTTGGAGAATTTCCAAACCTCGAACATACACTTTACTGAAATAGTCTACGTTGGACCACACACACAATAGCAAATTGCCTAAATAAGTCAGATGCATAAGCAACAGGCACTCAAGTGCAGAGAATGTTTAAACTTTAGGGGAAAAACAATAAATTAAAGTGCAGCCTTTCTTCTAAAGTGATTCCTTATTGAGCTCTCTGCTCTGAATTAGGAAGCTGGATCACGGGGGAGACATATCTGGGGCCACCCTGCCTCTTCCTCCCGGACACGGCGGTGGGGCCCAGGAAGGAGAGGTCCACCCTCTCGACTGGATAAGGGACAGAACATGGACAGTCCCATCCTTCAGGTCATTTCTGGGCTTCGGAAACTGATCTGCCCAACTGCTTCCCGCCAGAAAGCAGACACATGACCAAAGTCCCTTTGGAAAATGTCAGTGTCCATGTCACCCCATCCACCCCACTGCAGAAGCCAAAGCCTTGCTGGCCTGCAAGGCCCCACTGGTCAGGTGGCTCTGGATCTCCAGGGTCCCTCTTTTGCCTCCATCCAGCCTCATGGATCCTCTTTCCTCCAATCCCCCGACTCTCCTCCTGCTACCTCCTCCCTGCCAGGCCCTACTCCCGGAACAATTCCTTGAGCTCATCAAAGGCTCCTTCCATTTGTCCATGCCTCAGTCTGAATGTCACCCACTCTGGTGTCCCCAATCTGGGGACCTCAACTGGGACAGACCAACAATGGTGGCCAATTCCTTGTTCCATCGCCATGGCCTTATATCTTCCGACTCTTGCTTGGGTGTTTTGGTGCTTTTCCCCATCATCACAACACTTGTTTCTGTGGAGCTTGGTCCCATGATTTGCTTGACTGATAAAATTGGGTGTGGACGCCTGTGGCCAGGCCTGAGCTGAGGACCTAGGCACTGTGACCCGTTTCCTCTCTGCTCTGCTGTGAAGAAGATGCTCAGACAGTCACTGCACCAGGGCAATGAGGAGCCTCAAGTCAACCTCACTGCCCTCAGTCACTGGGACGTAAAAGCTGCTTTGCTGCACTCGGGGACACTCACACGCCATGTGCCCAGCTCTCTCAGCCCTGTTCACTGCTTTGCTCTATCTATTGCAGTATTTAGACTCCCAAGGTTTGTACTCATGAGTTTATTGACTATTTCCTTCCACTGTAAGATGCGTGAGCGCACTGTGTTCCTGGCCCTTGAATTGCTTGCCTTCCACATATCAGGTGGTCAACAAATATTTCTTAAGTGAATGCTCAGGTCACAAATCTTACCTTTAGAAGGACTTGTAAGTTTTCCAATCTGAGGACCCAAGCAAAACTGCCAGTTTTTGTTGTTGTTAAAAGATCAACCAACAAAGAAATTGATATCTCAGATAAATATAATAAATCATACATGCAAATAATCTATTTGAATAAATAAATCATAAATCATAAATCAGAACCCTAGACCCTTCCAAGAAACCAGTGAACAACTGGTCATGTACCAAAATAGGAAAATATCAACAGTGATATGGTGATACCAGGACTATGAGTGCCATGATGAGTGATGGTGGTAGTGGTGGTGTTAGTAAATGGTGATTGTGGTAGTGGTGATGGTGGTGATTGCAGTGGTGGTACTGATGATGATGGTGAGGTTGTTGGTGACAGTGATGGTGGTGGTACTGATGGTGATGGTAGTAGTGGTGGTGATGGGTGGTGGTAGTGGGTGACGATGATAATATGTAGTGGTGGTACTGACAGTGGTGGTGATCATGGTGGTGATGGTGGGTGGTGGTGGTGATATTACAGTGGTGGTACTGACAGTGGTGGTGATCATGGTGGTGGTGATCATGGTGGTGGTAGTGATGAAGACGATGGTGCTAGTGATGGTACTGATGGTGCTAGTGGTGGTGCTGCAGTGGTGGTCATGGAGATGGTCCAGGTAATGATGATGGTGATAGTGAGGTGCTCCAGGGGAAGAACAAAGACTAGAATTTAATGCAGCCTTGAAAAACTTGATACTTCCTACCTAGGGGCCAAGTTAGCCTCTTAAGATACAGGGAGACTCAGCCAGAAAGCAGGGAGAAAATTAGAAAGAATAGAAGTCTGGAAACCCAGAATATGGGGGAGTCATGGCTATTTCCCAAGGGGGCTCCCTTCACTCACTCCCCAAACCCCCACTGCACATATGGAAATCTTCTCTCTGTTATTTGAAGATGAGAAAACATTTGTAAAACTTTTTTCAAGATTTACTCCCTGGACAAGAACGTGCAGGCCAGGACGAGCCCTTACCTAGGTGAGCGCCACTTGCTTCCACAATCTTCCTAGACCAAAAAGAAGTCTCATCCCCTAATGGAAGAGGCTTTAATTGCCCAAATACTCTGCTTCTAGTGGTGAATGAACGATCTGGGTCACGGGGAGACGCCTACACTGATGGTGATGGCGGTGGTGCTGACGATGATGATGACTGTCATGGTGGTGTCAACAGTGATGGTGTTAGTGGCAGTGATGGAGGATGTTACGCTCAGCAAAGCCCTCCATCAAACCACATTACTGAGAACACCTCCCTGTGTGGTCCTCTCCGGGGGGGAGCTATTTGGGGGGGAAGGGGAGCACCTAGGAGACAGCAGGACCCCAGTTTTCAACAACCAAGATCACGTTCAAATCCAACCTCAGCCATTTGATGGCCACACAGCTCAGGCGCCTCATCCAACTATCCTTCGAGCTTCAGCATCTCCACCTAAAACACAGGATGAGGGACATTATTGTCAGAAGGCTGTGCTGTGCGTCTGATGGAAGACCAGACACAAAGTGGCCTGGACGCCATAATGGCCATGGACTCACGAGGCTATGAGGACTCAGACTCCAGGCTGCACACTGTGTGGATGGAGTCCTCTGTCCCAGGTCATTTCAGGGTCACCTAACTCAGCCTGTCTCCTGCTGTCCTTTCTCCACGCACTTACCACCATGTATGCATCACTTCTTATTCATCAACTGTCTCCAGGTAAATTGTAAGCTCCATGATGGTAGGAAAACCTCTATCCTCAGGAGAGACACTGCTCCAGGGCCTGAGACACAACAGCAATACAGCCCAGCCCTGGAGGGATGAACGGACAACGGAATGAATCAATCCCATCGAAAGCATTAATCCAATTTTATAGCTGGAATCTGAGTTCAGAGAAATGAAAGACTTTCTTAAGGTCATGCTTGGTAGGCAGTGGAGAGGAAATTCAAACCAAGATCGATTTCATTCTCAAGTCCACATCTCCCCAGGACCCTGCTCTATCTGCCAGGGGAAATCCAGAGGCTGCCTGCCTGTGAAAGGCACAGCATTCCTTGGAATGGAAAAAACAAAAAACACAAGCATCTCTGGGCCTGTGAGGTCCTGCACCCCCACAGTCCTGCCTCTTTCCCTGACCTTTCCTCAAGCCAGACTCCTCACTAGAGCTCCAGACACATCAGCCTTGTCTTCGTTCCTCTCACCCCCAGGGCCTTTGCACTGACTCTCTGCTAATAACTGGAGCACTTTCCCAATGCTCCGCCACCCCACCCCCCAATCTTCCCAGAGCTTCCTTGGCTCTCATTCTAATCTCAGTTCAAACTGCAAGTATGTTTCTTGGAAGGAAAGGCTGACATCAGTGGCAAGAGTGTGTTATCTCAACATACTCTTCTATCATCCTCAAGTCCACCCACCTGCTTCAATTTCCCTGCAGTGTTTATCAATACCCGAGCTTATCTTATTTGTTTTTACATACTGATTGCCTGCCCAACCCCAGTCTCTGAAGACTAAAAGCTTCTTGAGAGACCCATGCACCTGTAGCAACGGGAACAACACCTGGCACATAGTAGGTGCTCAGTTAAATACTTAATGTGTGAATAGTTTCATCTTTATGACAGTTACTCAAACCAATTTCTGCTTGAGAGTTACAAGAGGGAAAAGTGCTCTTAGTGGCTCTGGGTTTATAAATAGCAAACTGATGCAAATTTTGCAACAAGGATTCAAATGAAATAACGTTACTTTTTACTTTTACTCAAAGTCCAGAGGACAGTGCCATTATTCACTCTATTTTTTTTTAAGTATTTATTGCACACCTCCCATGTCCTCGAGTCTAGATGATGGCAGTGATAGGACAAGCTCCTGACATCACAGACCTCAGAGGCAAGGGCAGATGTTTAGATATAAAATGCCAAGGGAATCTGGCAAGTGTCACTGGCAGAGAGGGTCATCTCACAGGGAGCAAAGCTGTGGGGTGACATTTAAGCCAAGAACTCAAGGAAGACATAAATGCAGATCAAGACATAAATGTAAAGAAAGCGTGCCCCGCTACAGACCCAGAGCAGATACATCCTTTCCTCTAGCAAAAGAAACTATCTAGACTTTGCTTTTACAAGCTTTCTATATATCAACTAAGAAAATATTTAAGCAGTATAGTAAGCCAAACACACTTATAGAAAGGAACAGACAGGTTCTACAAAACAAAGAACCCCATTTTCAGTTTGATTGGATGGAAACGAACTGAAACTCCTGTCACTCTTGAAAGCCAGGCAGTTCACAGCAATGGCCTACTTCTTATTAGAAAGTAGGTAACAAGCAAAAGGCCCACTCAAAGCTTTAAGTAGCAGCCTATTCTGATCACACAGGTCCGCTCAAAATGACAATGGTGGAACCAAACATGCCAACTCCAATGACCACCACTAGGCTTTTAAAGGCAAAAACATGTTTAAGAGGCATGTCCAGCTTCCAGAGCAGACATACAGCGCAGAGAAGACCCCGGTGAAGTCGCTGCTGAGTGGACCAGCCCAGACCCACATGTCCCTGCGCTGCCCAAGGCTTCCAGACCTGTCGTAGCCCTCGCTCTGCCTTCTCAGCTCGAGGGTGGTCTTCCCTGCATATCTTGCCCCATTTTCTCCAAGGAGGAGCTCCCAGGAGCAAATGGTTTCTGTTCAGCTCTCCCCAAACCCGCTGGTCATTCCTCAGCCTGAGCTTTATTTAGAAGTTCCCAGAGAAATGGAAGTGTGGGAGCCCGGCTCAGTGAGGGAAGGGGTAGAAAGAGCCCCATGAATGCAGCTGCCGGGCTGGAAAGTCAACAAAGGCTGATAATGTGTTTTATTTGGACTCTGCGCGCGGCGAGCGATAAGGAGGCACTTGAGGCCTGGACGCTCGCTGGACTCAGGACTCAGCTCCTTATTGATTCTCAGACAATGTTCCCTTTCAGGTCGCCCCGCCCAAGGGAGTAGGAAGGAGGCCCTGGGGAGAAGATGGGCCACCCTGCTCCCAGCCAGGAGGCCACACCAGGCTTTATCCCGGGGGCTGTTCACGTCTGCTGTGACCTCGCCTGCCCAAGCTTCTGTCTTGGTAAAGCGGGACTGCAAAGCGCTGGCCGGCAGCCATGAGGCTTCTGTGCGCCTCTCAGGAGGCTTCTAGAAGACTCCATCTCCTTGTATGGAATGTTTGGGCTGCAGACAGCGCTGCAGGCACCAGCTGGAGTCTCGGGTTCAGATTTGGAAGGGATGTCCACAGGTCAACATTGGGGACCCCAGCCAGAGCCAGCTCCAGGTTCCACACACCCCAGTGGCTTTCAGAGGCTGAGCCCAGATGCCAATGTCCCATGGCCACACTTTTCCTGCTCGGCCAAGCTGGGACTTGGCGACCTCCTTCTCCCTTCCCAGCTCAGCGCTGCCATTCCCTGCGCCTGGAGGGCCTCTCCCTGGAGAGCCATGGGGTGCAGGGCCTCATCAGCCTGATCACGCCCTTCCTCCCCCCTTCCACCCTTCGGGTGTCATCCTCTCCTCTTCTCTACAAAGCAACCCCTCCACCGCCGCAGGTGGTCTTGCTGCTTTGGGCTATTCCAGTCCAGTCTTTGCTCCTAGAATAAAAGTCTTCTGAGGGCCATGCTCCCCCCGTCCTGTCCACAGGCACAGATCCCTGATGCATGGACGCTCCCAGGACCTCGAATACCTTCAGAGGTGAGAATGAGGAAAGACGAGTCCAGGGGGTGAGGCAAGAAGGCAGAGTGAGGACTTCGGTGTGCGGATGCCAGTGAAGAGCATCCAGAACAGAGGCTGTTGGGCCAAGTGTGGCAGGCGGCTGCGAGCCTTCCCTGCCACCAGCACCCGCCTGAGGCCTGCTGAGCCAGACCGAGTCTGGCAAGACCAGGCCAGACATTCCTTCCCCAGGATCCAGCCTCCTCCTGGCGCTCTGGGTCTGCATTTGGGCTTGGGCTTGAGTTCCAGTGGCTCGAGCACACAGTGATGAATATCATTCTCAGCCAAAGACCCAGTTGGGTTGTTTTCCCTCTTGCCCCCAAAGCACAACTCCCATCTTCCAGAAAAATGCAATTGCAATGATACATCACAGTTTAATGAGGCAGAGACCTGCAGGATTTGAACAGAAAGAATCAAGAGTAGCAGATTAGAAAGAAGTCAGCAATGGGAGGGCCAGAATGGATTGTTTGGCTAATTTCTCAAAACAGTTTATCCTCTGAAGCTGCCTGGTTTAGGCTATGGGTGAGAGAAGCTTCTAGAGTCTCCAAGCATGTGCTAACTGATAGGTGCTGCCCAGAAGCCGAAAACTCAGTTCAACTGGGATGAAAGCTTTGGCTCCAGGTCCCCTGCTACGTGCACACAGCCTGCAGACAGCGGACATAAATTCTCACATTCACCAGAAAATGCAAAACCCCAAATGATAAGACATTCCTGGTCCTCAAGCATATTTTGAACAGCTTTAAATCACAATATTCTTCTGAGACTGGAAAGGTTTGGCATTGGTCTCGCTTGGAAAATTTTGAAAAGTGGAAGTTTATGTCCTTGGAAAGACACTTCTGGGTTTTCTGCTCCCTCCAAACCAGAGAGCCGTGGAAACACATCAGAAGCAGGCTATACGTTTCATCCCAATTTCCACTGTGGTTGGGGACTTTCAGGCAGGCAGAGACCTTTCAAGGTTTGGGGTCTACATCTCTAAATAAAGTCAAACCTCAGAGCCCCTTCCATCCCTCACCAGTAAAAGGCGTGGATGGAATTAATCTGCGACTTCAACTCTTCCCAGGCCTCAAACCAGAAGTGGCTGCAACAGAGAAAAGCTAAACTCGCTGCAATCAGAACCCTGACGACCCACCCCCATCCCACACGGTCCCTCACACTTTTCTGGGGAGAAGGCTGAGGGTCCTCTTTCAACAGAGTGATGGGGGCTCCCCTCTCCATGTTGCCTTCATGGAGCCATCACGGCAGGCAGCTTCAAAGCGACGTCTTTCTTAGCCTACAGGCCAGGGGTCCAGGGGTTGATCTTCATTGATATTAAAAGAGAATCAGAAACGGGGGGGGGGGGCGGGGGGTGGACTCACTGATGAAGCCTTGCCCCATTTCAGACGGCCTGCCAAGGATCACCCACAGGCGCGCCCTTCCGTCCATCCAGCATCGAAGCACCCTGGCAGAGCAGCTTTGGCCTGCCTGCCTACAATCCCATTGTCTGGCCCCATTTGGGGAGGTCAGAGGGGAGGAGAGTTGGACCCCGGCTGAATGACAAAGCCCCCAGTTCCCGGGGTCAGCCGCTGCCTTCTCTCTGAAGTGGCCAGTCCCCTGCCACCCCCTGCACGCCCCTTTGCCTCTGAAAGGCCAGAACCCAACACACATAATGCGGTGGGAGGGATGTTTAGGTCCAGGAGACAAAGGGCTGAATACCTCGAGGCCCCGGCTGAGGCTAAGCCTGATAGAGGGGTCGCCATCCGGGGGTCTTTTTTTTTTTTGATTGAATAATTTATTTATATATAAATTTCACATCTTTGTAATCCCTGGGGTGTGCCCACCACCTTCCCTCCCTGACCGCTCCCTCCTCTCCCCCCTCCCCCAGTTGTGTACTTCAGATTGGTTGTTAAGTTGTTTGGATTTTTCCTCATGGCTTTCTGGTTGCTTTTCCTATGTCCCATAGATTAGTGAAACCATTTGGCATCTGTCTTTTCCTTTCTGACTTGTTTCTGCTAATATGATTTCTTCCAGGTCCATCCATGTGATCATAAAATCATCCAATTTGTCATTTTTAATTGATGAGTCATATTCCATTGCATACACGTACCACATCGTTTTCATCTAGTCATCTGTCTTGGGACATTTGGGCTATTTCCATGTCCTTGCAGTTATAGTGCTGCAGTAAACATCTGGGCACAGGTGTCCCTTTGTACCCACATTGAGGTCTCCTTTGGGTAGAGTCCTGTGGGTCTTTATCCTGCTCCCCTCCCAGGGCTTGCGGGGAGGGGGCTACACGCAACTTTCCCGCACTCCGGAGCTGCACAGCCTGACATCCGGGAGCAGAGGATGGGGAGTCAGGCTGGGTCAGCGTTCTTGGGGTTACACACAGACAGGAGAGGGGAGACCCAGCCTAGGGGAGGGAGACAAACAGGACAGAGTCATAGACTCTTTTGGGGGGTGTGTCATAGAGGCCCTTTGGGGGGGTCTGCATGGAAGGGGCATT
>PVHY01019421.1:13380-27516 GCA_004024945.1 Uropsilus gracilis | reverse complement strand
ATAGGGAGGGGAAGAGGGAGAGAAATATGGGGTGGTCTCACTTATATGAGGGATACAGGGAAAACAAACAGCCAGGAAAAATGTAAGACTAATTGAAGCCTAGAGCATGAGAGGGGGAGGGGGCAGTCGGGGTGGGAGGGACACAAAAGGCCAAGAGGATGGTTCTCCGGTGATAAGGTGGTGGGAGACCCCGGGGTAGACGATGTAGAATAAAACAATAACAAATAAATTAATTGATAAAAAGATGTCATGTGCATTGGGGGACTCGACTGGGAGCGGCTGCTAAGGCCAGATCCTCCAGAGTCTCCCGGGTCAAGGGCTTCCAGGTGGGTGGCGAGTTCCTTGAGCACCAGGACTGTGTGTTGAAGCTGGTCTGTCTGTTGATTGCTGGTGAGAGAGTCAGAGGGTCCCTGGGTCGCACTGTGCCTGCACCCCACCTGCCTCCCCCCCCCCTCCACCTGCCTCCTCCCCACCTGCCTTCCTCCCCTGCCCTCCCGGGCCCTCCCCCCCTCCTGCTTGTCTCTGGTTCTGCACTGCCCCTTAGTGTCCAGGCTCACGTTCTAGAGTAACTTGACAGCTCCTTGACAGACATGTCCAGGAATGGCAGGCCTCACTGGTCCTAAATATTAGCTGGTCAACAGCTGTGTGACGTTGGGCACCCTCTTTTCAGCTAGCCGTCGTCAAAGGGGAGAGCTTAAGTTCTTGGACTCTTCGCTGTCAAGCTAGAAACAGCCTTCCTGACGTCGCCAACCCCTTATTCTTGAAATTTTGTAATTAGAAATTTAGGGGGTAGAGGGAAATGAGGAGGGGTGCTAGCCGTTGGACAGTTTTTGGAGAGATGAGTGGTGCAGAATTAGGTCATAGCGAATGTGCTTTGGTGAATGGACAGATTCTACATTTTTAAAGGGTGAATTTTGTGTTATGTGAATTATCGATCAATTAAAATATTAGTGTACCAATTTTATTTTATTTTTTTGATTGATTGATTGATTGGTTGATTGATTGAGACTAGGTCTCATTATGTTGCCCAGGGTAGTCCCGATCCCACGGACTCAAGTGACCCCCAGCCTCAGCCTGGAGCTCAGCCAGTTAGCTGGGATTACGGGTGCTCACCACCGCTTCTGACTGCTTTTTGGAGACCAGGTCTCACTATGTTGCCTGGGGTAGTCTCGAACCCGCGAACTCAAGCGATCTCAGGCCTCTTTGCTTCCAGTGCTTGGAATACTGACACGCACCACCACACCCGGCTTGTCCCAATTAAAAAAATTATATATGCACATTATAAAAATTCAGAATTAAGGGCGGGCACGTGCCTTTAATCGCAGCCTACGGAGCGAGGCCGAGACTAGGAATTGTTTAAGTCCGCGGGTTTGAGACCCTCCCAGGGCAACACAGCAAGAACTAGTCCCAAAAAATAGCTGGACGTGGTGGCGGGCACCTGTAATCCCAGCTTGCTGGGAGGCTGAGGCTGGGGATCGCTTGAGTCCATGGTACTCCGGGCAATGTGAGCCTGTGGTTCTTCAGGCAAAATAACGAGAGCAGTCTCAAAAAAATAATAAATAAATAAACAGAAATTCAGAAATATATAAAATTTTTTAAAAATCTTGCTTCAACCAACATTACAACCCTACTTTCCCAAGGCTAGTAGGTTAAAGTTTATCTTCCGGACCTTTCTGTTTATTTACATATATTGTATGTGAGTTGGAAATCCATTTTTATGTAAGTAGGATGATAGTATACTAATAGTTCTGCTCAGTGTGCTGGTTTTGTTTTTATTTTGTTTTTCCTACTTAATGAAATCCTTCCATGCTGTGAGCCTTATTCTTTGGAATTTTACTTAATTTTCTGTAGTAAGACAATACCAAATTTATTTCCCAAATGATGTACATTCTGATTATTTTCATGTTTTCATTCTGCACAAACTTTTTTTTTTTTTTTTTCAGCAAGAACAGCTGACAGATCATTGATTTTATTTTGCTGCTTGCCCTAAGTCTCTCTCATGACACTCTTGCCTTTGGTCAGATGACCAAAAAAGGAAAGAAAAAGCAAAGATGCTGGTGAAACCACGGTTCTGTAATATCAAAACTTGAGTGTGTGTACAGCACAGTTAGTTCATTGTCCTGAACTAACAGTCTTCAAGATTAAGTACACCTCGTAGTTAATCGTGTATTTGTAATTTAAGTAATCACTCAAAAATGTTATTTCATATGGGTAAAGCATGTTCCTAGTCAAACATGGTGTAATCTAAGTATAGTAAGATGTATGTAAGATGGGAGGTGAAGAAACATATAGTAGACATTGGCAGAAGACTTGCCATAAAAAGTGTATCATTGTCAAAAGTGAAAAACATGCATTTTTGTGCAATCTAAAATAGTTAGAAACATGTTTTATTTTCTTTTTCAGGATGTTCTGGTCCTTTTCAAGCTACTCAGCTATGGGAAGGCATAATTCACTCGCTTCAGACTCAAGTGGAAGTCAAAAGGAGGCGGCATCATTTACGAAAATACAAAGACTGTTTCACTGGTTCTGATGCTGTTGATGTAGTGTTAAGTCACCTCATGCAAAATCTGTGCCTCAGCAGCAATGATGTCTCTCGTCTCAAAGGAGTTCGTCTTTGCCAGTTTCTACTGAACCGAAAAGTATTTGAACCAGTAGGAATGAAGCTATTCAAAAATGAAAAGAAATTGGAATTTGAAGATTCAAATAACAGTCTCTACAGGTTTCTAGATGATAAATCATCTCAGTTTTTTTGCAGAAGAGAAAAGGATGCTGAGAATGGATTCATTAGTGAAATAAACCCAAAGGAATCTTTAAGGTTAGTGTTAACCAAGACGCGTAATTTATTGTAGTAGAGCCTGAAAAAATCGTCTTCACCGAGTTAGATTTGAATGTTATACATTCTGTGCTTTTTGTTTGTTTTTTAAGAAGTCCATAAAAGAAAAAGCTATGCAAAAATTAATCTGTTTCTGCATTTATTCTAAAGCTATGTGAGAAACATCACGTACATTTTCAGAATTTTTACTGGAAAAACCCTTTATTTCCTCTGACAATTTAGATGCTTCCTAGTTTCGAAAAGTGACTTAGTCAAAGTAAAATAAGTCAGGGTTTTCTGGAACCCAGAACAAACCTTTTCTAATCCATCATAGCAGTTGTATATTCTTTGCCTTTACATATTTATAATCCTGGTTTGTCCTCTTTTGGTTATGTGATCTGTTGACTTTATTACTTGTATCTTTTATTGCAAGCTGCCTGAAACCCTTTCTGGAAATAGGAAATGTGACAAGTAAATTGCAATAAGTCAACTAGATGTATATTTGAAATTTTGGTCGTATATAATGGGAAAATTTACATGTTCTTTCCTAACAGACCAAAAGGTGAAATAATTTCCAATCCTATAGCACTAGAAATTGCTGAGGGAAGAACTGAAGAATTCATGCACAAGAGTGGGGATTTGACTTTACCTTCAAACATCATAGTTGACAAACCTGTTCTTCCACTTTCAAAAGAAGGTATTAGGTTTTTGTTGTTTTTCAGAGCTTTGAAAGAAGAATTGACTTTTTAAAAATAGACCAGTAGGACAGTTTTTATTTTGCAGAAAAGTTGAGCAGAAAATACAGAGCGTTATCAATGGGCCCTCTGAACCCACACTTTCATAGCCTTCCCCAACTATTCCTATCCTAGGGCTGGGTGATACATTTGTTACCACCCAGGACATGATCACCCACAGCCAGAGTTTCCATTGGAGCCACTCTTGGTGGTATATACATATACACTGTGTGGGTTTGTGGCAGATGTTACAGTAACTAGTACCTACCATCCTACTGGATAATTTAAAGGTGAATAATGTCACTTTATAATCAACATAAACAATAGCAATATGACTCATTCCCCTGATGTCTGTTTAAAAGAAAAATTGTAATTTGGTGATTCTCAATTATCCTACCTTTAAATTGACTATATTACTGTTAGAATAGCTTTTCTTTTGTATTATCAGGAAATGAAGGAATGTTGTCACTTTGGTTACATTTGTGACTGCTGTGTATCCATCTGATAATTACATTATTTTTCTTTCCAAGTTGTGGAAGATCTTTGGAGACAGCAGGCATTGCTACGTATTCTTCAATTGATTGACCTCCCCTTCTTGGAAAATACTCTGGAGCCTCCAGTTAAAACACAAAACTTTCATTTCAGTAAAAAGGAAGATCTCATTATATCCAACACTTGTCTAGACAGAGAAGTCCTTCCAAACTTATGTCTGCTTGAGTAAGTGAGCGATTTCATTGTCAGTAATTTTAGCTAAAAAGCCCCATCTTGCATTTTGTCCCTGGTAATTACGGATGTGAGAACACGCTGGTGTGTATAAGCATCTTGGCTCTATACATAAATCCCCGTGAATTCCCATCGACTGTCTCTCCTTACGACCGGTAAGAAGGTCATTGAAAACCGAGGTGGTTTCCTTCCGATGAATTTGGTTGTCATTTCTTGGTCTCCCTCTCTGCGCTAGCCCTGACTGTTTTCCAAAGTTTGTTCTGTCCTATGACCGTTAGTTAATACAACTATCACCCTGTCCGCCAGTTTATCCCTGCTCTGAAAAGAGTCAGCAGTCGAGCTGGGGGTGTGTTTGTGAAGCAAAGACACTTGCAGTCCAGTAAGATAAGCCCAACAACACAATCAGTCTCCTATACAGAGAAGACGTTCAAGGCACCCTACAAGCTGAAGGAGGTGCCTTGCCTTTTACTCCCAGTTCCAGTGTATCTGTCACTCATGAAGAAACCAGTTGCTGGAAGTGGAGTTAAAAGATTTGGGGTGCTGTGGCGGTCTCCTCAGAGAGTACTCACGATGCTTTCTCCCCCGTGAGCCAGAAAGGGAAGCGCTTCAGCGCCCGAGCTTGTGGTCACCAGAGACCCATGGGCCCAGGAGACAGAGGCCGCGGGCTTGTTCGCCTGGGCCAGGGTTTGCTAATCAGCAGGCCTCCAGAGAGCCAAGGGTCGAGTCTTCCTCAACCCCTGGGTCGGAGATGACGGGGCTATCAGAACACAGTGTTTCTCTCCTTGTGTCTGCAGGAGAGAGCAGCTAGTTTGCCTTGACCGGCTTTCAGGAAGAACGTGGGTTGCTTGTGAGCAAGGAAATAACTGTCCTTAACCCTTTCACCTCGGCTCCTGGCCCTGGAGGCCGTGACTCCCGCGTCCTGGGCAGGACATAGCAGTGGTCTGGCAGAGGGGGAAAAAGAGCAAGGAAAGACCCTCGAGGTGGGGATTTGGAGAATGGCTCAGAAACCCTTTGTTTGGCAACGACCCCATTCCAGGCAGGTTCCTCGTGGGTCCTAGCAGGAAAAGGCCGGAGCCCTCGGTGGGCTGACAGGCCTTCACGCGCTCTCCTCTCCCCCCCAGGCTGTTGCTGCCCCTTTATCTCTTCCCACTCCGGAGCCCACCCCACTGGGCCAGGTGCTGCAGGTAACCAGCAACGCCCGGTGCTGGTCACAGAGGCTCACTTTGGGAGCCCAGACCCTTGGGCGGTTCATTCCCCCTCCAGCTCCCCCAAAGAACCATTAGAGGAAAGATTTTAATCAGACTGCAAAGAAGTAACCAGGCCCCCATGGTGGGAGCTGATGAAAGGAGAGCTGATGAAAGGGGGGGCTGCGAGCTGCACCCCAAGCTCCAGCTGCTTTGCTGCTTTCTCTGCCCTGGCAGCTGCCCGTCGCGCACATGCACGCACATCAGCTGCAGTTAGACTGTCCACGGATGCATGAAAGGGACAAGTAGGTCAGACCAAAGGGACGACGGTTACTGGGAACCATGACACTAACCCACCTCAGCAGAGCCTGGCGGTGGGGAGATGGCTGGCGGGAAAGGGAAAGTCAAAGCTGAGATCTGGAGACGCTGCGATGGAAGCGACGCTCGGGCCAGATGTCAGGCGAGCACCCGGCTCACAATGGCATCCAGCGGGTTTTTCACTGGCGCCAGCAGTGCCCACCCAGCAGGCCAGAGCCGGGGCCAGGGCCGGGAGGCTGACAGTTCCCAGGCCCCGGGAACCTTAGCTCCCTGTCTCTGGACTCTCGCTGGCCTTCTCTCATTCTCCCGTGCCCATGCTTGGCCGTCATGCCCTCTGCGCCCCTTTGTCCCCTCACCTAAGCCCGGGTGAGCCCAGCCACACACGCCCACATCCCCTGGGCCACGCCGTCACAGGGAGACGCAGCACCCCAGGTGCTGGTCACAGGCTAGTGGAGGGGAAAGCCTGACTCACCCTCCAGAGACGCTGAGGGAGGTGGGTGTGGAGTGAAAGGAACCTGATTTCATTCATTCATTCATTCGTTTGCTTGTTTATTTATTTTTTGAGACTAGATCTCGCTATTTTTGCCCATGGAACCGCAGGCTCTCGTTGCCCAGGGTACCATGGACTCAAGTAGTCCCCAGCCTCAGCTTCCCAGGTAGCTGGGATTACAGGCACCCGCCACCACGCCCAGCTATTTTTTTGGGACCAGGTCTCACTACGGGCCCCCGGTAGGACTCGAACCGCGATCCCTGACCTTGGCCGTGGCTTCCTAGGCTGCCACCTACAGGCATGCACCACCATGCCCTCCAGGAACCTGATTTCTTACCTAACTGGGATGGGAGAGAAGGGGGAACTGTGGTAGAGTGAACAGTGCATCTTGGTTGGGGAAATACGTGGTGTCTTGTTTTCACGTGAGAACAGAAGCACATGCATCTCATTACCAGACCATGAAGGGGCTCTAGGACTAGGCTGGAACAGTACAGATAAGCTCCTCAGAACAAAACTAGAAATAAGTAAGTTAGCAAAACCAAGCTTAATTCCTTCAAAGTTAAGGAATTACTTTTTAGTTAATTGCAATTAATTTTATCAATTCAACTTGAAGTGTGCTCGGGTTTGGGGAGGAAAAACTACGCCCTCAGACTTCCTAGAAAAAGTCATTGAAGTGAATCTCTGATAGTTACTTTCTCAGGTTTGGTTGAATATGTTAAATCTGACTGTGCTTTATTTATTTATTATGAATGTTTGTGCATTTTATTTAGTTAAACGGAAGTATTAGCCACTGGCTGATTTGTTGTTGTTCCCCTCCAGGATTGACAGCTGGCTGAATGCAGCCATTGAATGCTTGGAATATTTCCCTGACCAGTTTATTGTCATGGTTAGTCAGCAGTTAGTGCAGAACAGGAATGAAGAGTCAAGGTTGAATGTACAAAAGAAGATCCTCTTTGATGTCATAGTAAAATATTATCATCAAGACAGAGATTGCCTGCTAACTGATGAGTACTTGGATATTCAGTCGGGAATCATTGAACTTCTAGGTAAGAGAAGATGTTGAAGATGCTTCAACTTTCACACAAAAAGCATTTTTGAAGATCCAAGATAGAGTGGGAGGCTTTATGTGTTATATGAGTATCGCATTTTAGTGTTTTCATCCACGTATCATGACACCTTCATGACGTTTCTTCTTTTTCCTTTACGAATATCACCCGCTGTGTAAATCTTACCACCATATTTAACCAGTGTCGAGGTCACTAGACACTAAAGTACATTATGTCGCAGGGGTTTTAAGAAACATATTTTGATTTAATACAGAATGAGGGGAGTGAAGCATCAGCAAACATGAGCTTTTGGTGTGTTAACTTGGTGACTTAGCAAAATGAAGTGATTGACAGTGACGTCACTTTTTTAGCTATGCAGGTGGCCATTTAAGTCCATGTTAAAACGCTGATAATGCTGGATGTGCTTTTAGACAGGTTTGTGGTGGATTAGATATAACTTCCTGTATTTGAAATATTATAAAGATGTTTAAGGGTAAGAAGCATCCTTAAACCAAATACAACATCGTAGCACTTTGATGCCTACGTGCTGTGTTCTCCTTTTTCCCCCCGTTTTGTCCTCTTCCTTGTGTTTGTAATAGACAAGGACAAACAAGCAGAAGCCCTTGAGGCCACACAGCTGTATCTGAGACTGCTGTTGCCCAACACCCGGGAGGAGTTACGGCGGCTACTCACGTTCATGACCGTTGCGTCAGACCCGAACGCCTACAAGTTGCAGAAGCAGGTGAAAAGATGACAGAAACACGGGGACAGTTTTCTGCTCTTTTCTTTGAAAAGCCACTCAAGACAATACTGTCTTTGTGCTTACAGTGCGAGAACAGAGCTGTGGTCCTGAAAACTCTGGCCAAGGCAGTTCTGCACAGCAAGTCACTATCAAAAGTCCTGGCGGAGCAGCTGGTCTGCTTTCTGCTGGAGTGCCAGGCTGAGCTCTTCAAGGTATCGCTGGCATTTGCCCAGGGACACTGTTTTTGTCAAGCAAAACGGCAAATCACGCAGCGAATAGTTTATTGAGCATAATGTGCCAAGTCTGAGGCCCACTAAGGGGAAGGAAGACGACTTTAAACAGTGTCAGCATTTACAAGCATCCCAATTAACTTCTTCCAGCCGGGCACGGTGGCTCGTGCTTGTAAGCTTCAGCCTATGAAGCGGCAGGGGCTAGGGATCGCGGTTCGAGTCCCACCTGGGGCCCGTAGTGAGACCTAATTCCAAAAAAATAGCTGGGCGTGGTGGTGCACGCCTGTAATCCCAGCTACCTGGGAAGCTGAGGCTGGGGATGGCTTGAGTCTGTGGTACCCCGGGCAACGAGAGCCTGCAGTTCCACGGGCAAAAATAGCAAGACCTAGTCTCAAAAAACAAAAAAAAAACAAAACAAAAACCAATTAACTTCTTCCACATGTCTTGTCTCTGGGGTACTGTTGTGTGCCATGCACAGTCCTAGGTGGTTAGAAAACACCAGCAAACAAAGCTCAAAAATTCAGGCCCTTCAGGAGCTTATAGTTAATTGGGGGCCAATCAACCACTGAAAAAAAAAAACTCACACAATAAATCAAAACATTTAGTTGGGCAGAAGCATTACAGGCAATAGAAGAAATTCAAAGGGCCGGTGTGCCGGGCACAGTGGCTCATGCCTGTAAGCTTCAGCCTATGAAGCGGCCGGGGCTAGGGATCGCGGTTCGAGTCCCGCCTGGGGCCCGTAGCGAGACCTAGTTTCAAAAAATAGCTGGGCGTGGTGGTGCGTGCCTGTCATCCCAGCTACCTGGGAAGCTGAGGCTGGGGATGGCTTGAGTCTGTGGTACCCCAGGCAACGAGAGCCTGCAGTTCCACGGGCAAAAATAGCAAGACCTAGTCTCAAAAACAAAACAAAGGGCCGGTGAAAGGGAGTTGGGAGTGCCAGGGTGGAGGTGGCGGTTGGGTACTGTATCATGTGGGCTGATGAAGGCTGGTCTCTGAGAAGGTGAGGGTTGAGCAAGGATCGGAAGAGGAGAGAAAGTTGCCCCAGCGACTGATGCTGAAGGTAGAGGCTTTGGGCCGGGAGCAGAGGCCTTGGGGTGGCGCACGCCTAGATGTGAGGAGCACGTCCTCAGAGGCAAAGTAGCATCAGAGGACATCAGAGAGGTGTCTGTCATTGGAGGAACCTGATTCTTTCTCAGCCCTCTCCCCTGGGGGAAAGAGCCCACCTCTCTCCTACATAAAGCCCTGAGGTTGGAAGAAGGTTCTCATCTTTCTATCTGCGTTAGAACGAGTAGCACCACAAAGTAACATACAGCTTCAGCCAGGTAACGGGCCCCCACTGAAGAAGAGAACTTGCCGTGAGTTGGAGGACGTGGGGCTGTGGGATTCAGCAACCAAGAGAATGTGCTCTGCTGACTCTTCTTGAGATGATAGGACGCGGTATTTCAGGGAGGCTGAGGGGGGGCCTAGGATAGGGGCTTTTTACATGCCGGGCTGGTTCCTACTTCAGGCTGTGCCTTGCCCATCTGCTGTCCGTCTAGTTTCCTCCCGAACCTTCTGGCTCGTCATTCACGTCCGCGCAGGCCTCTCCTTTCAGGAACAGAAATCTCCCCTGGCCATCGGCGCTGGCGGCTTACCCTGTATTGGGTTTCGTTGATGACGTGTTCCTCGGCCTGACATCATACGGTGTGCTTGATTTTGTTTGTTTTTGTTTTAACATGGCCTTTGTCCCGGCAACGGGACAGAGTTTGTGAGTTTGGAAACTTGGCCTGCTTGTTCATCACCGAGGGCGGAGCCGGGGAGACAGCTCACGCAGTTTCTGTGGGCCGGCCGGATGAGTGAATGCAGGACAGCTGGACACGCATGCAAGGGAGCCTGGGCTCCCAGACGAAGGCCAGGCCTGGGTGAGGCCAGCACTGCTGCATCGGGGTGGCCTCTGCAACAGCGATGGCTGACGTGCTAGAGTCTGGGCCTCCCTGTGCTTGAGCCAGATCTTGGAAAGAAGATCCCCCTGTTTTAAGAAAGGGCTGTTTTGATGTATGATAAAATAGAGCGATTTCCCTGTGGATCACGTGATTATCAGGTCAGATGACTTCGACTGGTGCTGTTAGGGAAGTAGACGCTCACGCATTGTTGTAAGAGAAACTGCCAGGCACGGTGGTTTGAGCCTGTAAGCTTCAGCCTATGAAGCGGCTGGGGCTAAGGATCGCGGTTTGAGTCCCGCCTGGGGCCTGTAGCGAGACCTAGTTCCAAAAAACAGCTGGGCGTGGTGGCGTGCTCCTGTCATCCCAGCTACCTGGGAAGCTGAGGCTGGGGATTGCTTGAGTCCGTGGTACCCCGGGCAACGAGAGCCTGCGGTTCCACGGGCAAAAATAGTGAGACCTGGTCTCAAAAAAAAAAAAAAAAGAAAAAGAAAAGAAATTGCAGTCATTTTTGGCTCCCCTGGTTTCAGGTTTCCAGGTCCATCCTAGCCAGTCCGCTGTTGGTCTGGAGCGTTTTCCCTTTGTGGACAGGACTGGAAGTAGAAAAACAGGGTTATGTCGTCCTAGGAGATAGTAACGTCTCGATACCCTTTATAAGCCAAGGCGACTTCGTGCACGTCCTCTCCCCTACCCAGTGGTCAAAAATACTGTTTTGTTTTTTCCTTTGCTGGCGTCCTGCCTAGAAATCATATTCAGTATGTGAAAACATCTGTTTTTATGCAGACACCGCTTATTTTACTGGATCTGGTTAGTAAGAAACTGAAGAAGATTCTGCGTGGAGAAGATCCAGATGCCCTATCAGGTATCGATTCAGATTTGTTCCTACTTTATCACTAAGTGACTTTTAGAGCCAAGTTGGGAAGCAGCCCAGGTTGAGCCTGCAAGAAATAGCTAATGTTATAAAAGTGGTTCCTCCGCAATGAATATACGAGCGTCGGGAGTGATTATCTACCGCATTTGGAAAAAACTATTAAGGCCAGTTCAGACAAGTACATTTTTGTCATTTTTCAGACCTGTCCATCCCATTTTCCTTTTCTTCCAAAGACTTCACATTCTGCCAACGCTTGACGTGTAAGGAGCTGGAAGAACACAAGGAGAAGAAAATGCATCATCTTCACCAGTTGGCTCTGGAGATCAGTAGTCATGCCCGCATCTCCTTGAAGCGCAAGAAGCGACTCATTAAGGAACTTCAGAAACACCACCCGCAGTGTTTGCACTGACGCTCCCGCTGTGAGAGGTGCTTCTGTGAAAGGGAGCAGCTCTGCCTCCTTCAGACTCGCAGAGATGGAGCCTCCGGCATTGTAAGTCTAATCGTGGTGAAGCCACATCACCGATGTTTCCAGTGTTCAAAGGGAGTTGAAGTTATTCCTCACGTTTGCTGATTCACTCCCTTGCTGTGCCGCTGCAGTCAGCTGTGCTGCTTTAGGATACAGCTGACTTGAATCACACAGGGGTGAAGAGGTGCCGATCTCCCCCACCCCCCCTGCAGTAGGGAGTTCACATACAATTTCTGACTCCCCCGAAACGTAACAGCTCGCTGCTGACCGGAAGCTTCGTTGATAGCACAGGCCTGATTCACAATGCTGTGCGCCTCCGATGCAGTCTGTCCTGTATTCTCAAGGAAGGTGGAGTGTGTTATTAAGAACATCGGAAGGGAAGGTACATTCACAGTACTGTGCTCTACTTATTGATACCAGAAGCCAACATCTTCTGTCTACGAGACGAACATCAAGTCTTACAGGATCCAAAACACTATGAACATTAAAACATCACTGATACTAAGCCGGGCACGGTGGCACACACCTGTAATCCAAACACTGGGAGGCAAGAGGCCAGGGATCGCTTGAGTTTGCAGGTTCGAGACTACCCTGGACAACATAGCGAGACCTGGTTCTTGAAAAAGCAGCTGGGTGTGGTGGTGGCGGGTGCCTGTAATCCCAGCTACCTGGGAGGTTGAGGTTGGGGATCACTTGAGTTCACAGGATCAGGACTACCCCGTGCAACTACTCGGACTACTCGCTGCAACACAGCGAGACACAGCGAGACCTAGTCTTGAGAAAAAAAATCACTAACAATAGATATCATAAATGAAAAACTCTTATTTGTAAGTATAATTTCAAGTATTGATAATAAAAAACCAACGACTGCAGTGATTTTATATTTATGGGGGGGAAAAGTCTGTATGTGGCCCACGCATTTCAAACTTGTACTGCTTAAGGGTTAAGTGCCTATTAAGTGACTTCCTGAGGTTACTGTAACTTAAAGACTGTGAATCATCTAGGCTAACACCTACAAAGTAGATTTTAAGGGCCATAAATTTTAAATTCATAAACACCTAAAATTATGGTTTTCTCAGTTCTCTAGTCCATATATGTTTCCCAGGCCGGGCATGGTGGCTCGTGCCTGTAAGCTTCAGCCTATGAAGTGGCCGGGGCTAGGGATTGCGGTTCGAGTCCTGCCTGGGGCCCCCGGCGAGACCTAGTTCCAAAAAGATAGCTGGGCGTGGTGGCACACGCCTGTAATCCCAGCTACCTGGGAAGCTGAGGCTGGGGATTGCTTGAGTCCGTGGTACCCCAGGCAACGAGAGAAAAACAAAAATAGAGTATGTTTCCCTTCTCTCACTCTCGCTGTTTTTAAGGGAGTGGTTCACGCTGACATCATTCTCCTAATGGGGCAGAGGTTGAAAAGTCAGTCCCTCCAGGCAGGACAAAGAAACCATTTACTCTGTGGGCTTATGCCTTGATGACAGGGAACAAGGAAGTTAAAACATAAATACTTGGGAAAAAAAGGGCATGAGATTGTGAACGTACCGTCAAGTGTTCTTGGGATCACCTCGCCCTGCAGAGAACACGGACTTCAGGGCAGGGAAACAGTTGTGCAGAAGCAGCTACTTAGGAGTGAGCCAACCTTCCCAGCCTGCACCAGAGCCAAGGAGCTAGAGAAAGAGCGAAGCAGTGGGCGCTACCTTCGAGAGGGTGGGATCAAACCCCGGCTCTGGCTTCCACCGCACCTGATCTTTAGGTCCAAACAGCTTAGAACCGGAACCACCGGTCAGAATAATTATGTCCTTGATGTCGATGGCTGAGTGTTCCTGTCTGTCTAAGCTCAAGCTTAGCGTTGCTGGGCCAGTTCTCACAGAGTGAAGGCTACCGAATGGCTTGCCGAGTTTGAATCCTGACGCTGATTTTCTGATCAACTATGTGTCTCACTGTCGTTCCGTCTTTTCCTCTAGCCAGCAGAGCTGTCAGGTGCATCCTTTCTGTCCAGCAGTGTACTGTTCGTCTCAGCTGTCCTGAGACCGAACACTTGGAGCAAAGCTCTCGGCAAGATCTGTGACAAGGTTGCCGAGGGGGCCTCAGGTTGCGTGCAGTTTTCTGTGGACCTGGCCATGTGGCGTCCTTCTACCAAGAGGTTCCAGAGCTTTCGCCGGGTGAAAGGATCCATCTGTATCTATTTTTCTGTCACCCTAAATTTTGCTTTTACTTCCTGGACAAATATACTCAGATGTCATAGTGAACATAAGCTCATTTAAGTGAAATGAATCCCAAGTTCCTGCCTATTTTATTTTATTTTATTTTCTGTCTGTCTGTCTGTCTGTCTGTCTGTCTGTCTGTCTGTCTGTCTGTCTGTCTGTCTATCTATCTATCTATCTATCTATCTATCTATCTATCTATCTATCTTGAAACTGGGTCTTGCTATTTTTGCCCATGGAACCGCAGGCTCTCGTTGCCCAGGGTACCACAGACTCAAGCAATCCCCAGCCTCAGCTTCCCAGGTAGCTGGGATTACAGGCATGCGCCACCATACCCAGCTATTTTTTGGAACTAGGTCTCACTATACGGGCCCCAGGCGGGACTCGAACCGCGATCCCTAGCCCC
>PVHY01019421.1:0-13280 GCA_004024945.1 Uropsilus gracilis | reverse complement strand
CCTGCCTATTTTAAACAAAGCAAGTCAGTTCTATGCTAGGTGTAAGTGCTCTAGTCTCCATGTACTGTTTTTAGAATTAAGAAGTTATGTAGAAGACCTGAGAGGGTGGCTTTGACCCATTTGGATTCAAAAAGGGAAACTATTAGCACTAAAGGGGAACTCTAACTTAGAAATAGTGAAATTACTAAAAATCAGTTGTTCAGCATTAATTACAGATGTTAACTAACTGGCATCCCTATCACTTATTTAGAAGTATTTCCTAATAGAGCTCACTGGAGCAAAACATCTACAGTAACTCGTTTAACAAGGAAAAATGGAATTCTACTAAAGGTTCTTGAGGGGGGGGGGTGACAAAAAACTTTCCCTTTCAGCATGCCACTCCACCTAGTGACAGCTCCATACATTACAGCTAATGTGCTTCCAAGGATTCCCAAGGGCATTGCCAGTTTAAAGCTAAACGTTTTTGAGAGATTTATGTCCAAAGAACTATTTCTATAGACATAAAATTTAGCTCCAGCCACATAAACGCTTACCTCTTGGTAGAACTGTTCAGTGATTTTCCACGAGAGTCCAGTCTGATTCAGGCTGCTTAAGATTCTGCTGAAACTTCTTATTCACAGTATCAGGTACAGTCTACCTCACAAGAATCGTTGAAACAAAATGTCCTCCTGCGTCTCATGAACACACACAAATGCAAGACGGAAAGCAATTCTTGCAGCCGTTTTTCTGGAAATCTTAACCTTCACGCTCTCTACAAATGGATGTGGATACATTTTTATGATGCAAATGGCTCAAGTGCTAAAAGGATTCATGAACAGAGAAACCCAAGAGGCTCCTGAAGAGGCTCCGTTTTGTACCTCAACCTCTGTTCTTAATTCCATGACCAGCAATTGGATTCATTCACAGGTGATTCGGTATCTGACCTGTGCCAGGCTGTCTGCAGAACAGGTTTGACTTTGTTCTTCCCTATGAGGAAACCACCCTGAGGTCAGAGCTGGGGCTGAGGGAAAGGTAAACAGGGCCGCAAGCAGAGCCCTAGCAAGCAGAGCCCTGCGGAGGGGGAGGGCTTGGAGGGGGAGTGTTCGCACACACCCGCATGCACCCACTGCACCAGACCGGCTCCAGCCCAGTGGCCTGCAGCGGCTGTGCCTGCCTGATCTGCAGGGGCAGACGGTAAGATAAGACCTGGGGATGAGAGGCTTGAGAAGCACAGGGTAAGCCGCCTGGGACAAGCAACTTGAGGAAAGTAAGCGAAAGGACACAAAAGGCCATTGTGACACGTACCGGTTTTGTGTCCCACGCGAAGGCGCATCAGGTCTCCTTCTGGGACTGGTCTTACCTCATTGGTAGTTTTCTTCTGCCCTGATCTGAGAGACGGGTCTTCTTATTGCTGAGATTCGAACCCCATTTGTTTTCCATCTTTTAAAAATCCCTCCGTATCGACTCACGCTGGCGTTCTTTGTGCTGCCTAGAGTCACCGAAGGATCTCTTATGGGCGCAACGTGAGCCACTCCATGCACACGATGTGGCGCTCCTTCCGTAAGGACGCCCGCGTCTGCACCACTCAGCCCGGGAAAAGATGTCCCTGATACGTCAGATGCTCCCTGGCGCTCCTCCCTGATGGCATCTGTCTCCCCTCCTCCCTTCAGATGTGCTCCTGCACACTCTAGACGCCAGTGTCTTTAAACCAAAATGTTAACATCCGTATCATGAGGGTTTTTGTTTTTCCAAGTAAGCCTATGTTTGCTACAGAATTTTTTATCCTAAAAAAAATGGTACACTATTTTTGAGTGAAATATTTCTGCCAACACAAAAACACTTTAATAATAAACTGATTTAGATTCTACGTTTTCAAACTTAAGTAGGAAACAAACAGTACACACCCAGAAGGCTGGTCTTACCAACTTTAGTATGTTTAGTTTAAATAAAAATGACAATTATTTTTCAAAACATTTCTACAAGAGAGAAAAATCCTATCAGTCTAAGAACACTTTGGTCAATTCCTAGTCACAGTCACATAAACTACTAAGTAAAACTGGCCAGTAAGACAGCTGACATTTGTGTTTTCACCTATGAAGAATTAAACTGAAAATGCATTTACTCTTTTCATCTTAGGACCAAGCAAAACCTACTCAGAAATAGCAGTAGTTCTGTGCAGCGGTCTAGCTCCTAAGTGAAAATCATGGGCTGAGTTACAAAAAAAAAAGCTGAGAAACCTTTGAAAGCAAGCCATGGATCAAAGTATTTACATAAGGTCAAGACTTTATCTTAAGATGAAAGTCACATAGGTCCTTCCTCTCCTATGAAAAGAACACTGAAATTAACACTTATATTTACAACTCGTCAAAACTTTGATTCAGAAATGTTTCTTAAATGTCAAATTTCTCTTCACAGATGCTATGTCCATTTTCTTCATAATCTTCTCTTGTTACCACCATATCTTCAAAATCGTCATTCTCTGAGATCAACTTCCCACCTTCCCACGAATAAGTAATAGGGCTGAAAAATAAGATAAAATATCAATGGTATTACAGAAGCAAAAGGCTAGAAACACTAGTTAGGAACTAAACTGTCGGCCAATCTCCACCAAACTTGAGTTGACAGAAAACCACTTAAGGTGTGAAAGCAGCGTAAGCTTCCATCGGAGCAATGCAAACTCAGAGACGAGCCGTGGTTACTCCAAATGAACATTCTTGACCCCCCTCCCCCATGCTCTGACTTCGTGGGTCCTCACATCTATTAATAGGAATATAATTAAGAGATCAAAAATGCTTAAGAGTAGAGACACAGTCATAACTCTGTGACGAAGATACGCCGTCTCATCAGTTCTCATGGAACTTGGACAAACCACGATAAACAGCTCCCACTGTACACAGTGGGAAGGAAGGCCTGGAGAGGTTGCCGACAAGCAGCATACACCCCAGAAATGCCCCCCCACAACCGGCTGCTGTATAGTTGCCTCCAGTTACTACACTGGAACTAAAACACTGAGAAAGCACAGTGTGCAACTGTTTCACGGCAGGACACAGACCACACTTAAAGCGGGAGCACATAAAACGGTGTGGTTACGACTCAGTTCTACTTTACGTGTCCTCCCAGTTCAGCGCTGCCAGACTGAAGAAGGGTAAAGAAGAAAGTGTCTTCCCGGGCTGCATTTATTGCATTCGTTACCTTTCAGAAGTAAAAGCAGTCGCTGTGCTATGAGAATGTGCTGACTGGAGGAACAGAAACGATTTCTGTGGCTCCCGAGGCCTGCGGTGTGCCCATGGCTAGCCTTTAAAATGCAGAGTTTGATCTAATATGCTACGTACTTCAAAGAGCACATAAACATCAATGCTGACAAGAACCACGCCCACATCGTTTAGTCTTTAGTTGTACAATCATAAAACTAAGCGATCAGATAAAAAATCTTCTATTTAACCACTATTGATTTTGAAAAATTCCACTTTAGCTATAAATCAAAGCTAGCATTGAAGAGTCCGGTGTGCGGCATCTTGCTTGTGACTCTGCCGCTTCAGACTGGGGCTGTTGTCTACACATATATTCGCTTAGAGCTATTAAGGCCTTTGCCACATCATGACCCATGGCTTTCTGAGCAGAATGACCTGTAATGCAGTCTTTCCTACAGCTTTAAAACTCCACGTTAACTTTTCCACCACTAAAACGGAAATGATGACATCTGTTTGTCCTCATCCACCAGGACAGGAGGTAGACAGGAGTTTTCAATGAAGAAAAAAGACTACACATGAAGGTTTATTCCTGAATATTTATTTTGAAATACCCTTAATATATATTGCTACGACTTACCTCAATGGTTCAATTCTTAAATGCCTTGGTGGAAAACTCAAATGATGTAGTCCAAGTGAAACAGTCAGAGTATAACCTGATTACTTTGACTGTAAAAATGTCTTAGGAATAAGGACTAATTTGCTTCGGGGAAGTGATCTTCCATCAACTGCACACCATTATGCAGTAACCATGACTGATACCCCATACACTTCATCCCCATTCAAGCTGTTGCTTTGGAAGTGACTGTTCGACAGGAGAACTAAACCTGCCGCAGCGGTAGAACTGGCTCTGAACTCAGGACAACCTATCGGCCATTTCTATCAAGTGACGTTGACGGTTTCCTACTATATAAACCCACACTTACTTTGTAGGCAGCACGACAGAAACCTCGTAGTCTGTGGGAGTGAGACACCGAACCTCAGAGTAAACCCGGTCCCTGAATCCTGGGAACAGGGAATTTCCTCCTGTCAGGACAATGTTCTTGAAAAAATGTGGCTGCATTTCTTAAAAGGAAAAGGAAAAAAAGAAAGAAAGAAAGAGAAAAAGGCATTAGAAAATCTGTCATCTGGGCTGGGCA
Source organism: Uropsilus gracilis (assembly GCA_004024945.1). Taxonomy (NCBI): domain Eukaryota; kingdom Metazoa; phylum Chordata; class Mammalia; order Eulipotyphla; family Talpidae; genus Uropsilus; species Uropsilus gracilis. Next base: position 8,914 of record PVHY01019421.1, on the reverse strand, counting down.
CGGTGGCTCGTGCCTGTAAGCTTCAGCCTATGAAGCGGCCGGGGCTAGGGAATGCGGTTCAAGTCCCGCCTGGGGCCCGTAGCGAGACTAGTCCCAAAAAAATATAGCTGGGTGTGGTGGTGTGTGCCTGTAATCCCAGCTACCTGGGAAGCTGAGGCTGGGGATCGCTTGAGTCCATGGTACCCCGGGTAACGAGAGCCTGTGGTTCCACGGGCAAAAATAGCGAGACCTAGTCTCAAAAAAAAAAAAAAAAAAAAAAAAAAAAAAAAAAAAAAAAAAAAAAAAAGAAAGAAAATCTGTCATCTTTCTGGAAAGCTGAGAGTAGAAGATTAAGTACAAGCAGTTAGGGATTCATTACCACCTGACAACCAAGCAATAAGACATTTTATGAGGCTATATGTAATTTTATGAGGCTCACATATGCAAGAACAGGTAGACACAGTGCAGCCCGACTTCAAAGGTCGTTCAGAGAAAGGCTACGCTGGCAAGAGTACATGAGCAGTCTATGGACTTGAGGCTGCCGGAGAAGGGAGAGGGTAGGAAGCAAAGTGAGGACCTGGTGGGTCATGCTAGGAGCTGTGGATGCTGCGGTGGTGGGTCTGGTGTGGCGACATGCAGAGAAGGAGGTGTGATCCCACACTGACTCAATATAGTGCTGTCAATCAGTGCCACTGCGACAAGAAGACAGATGAAATAAACACGCAGCTGGAGGGCTGCGCGACTGGCCGCCGAGCATGCAAGCTGCCTATAAACAGATTCACGTGCCAGCACCAGTCAGTTACTGCAGCTGTTCTACCCTAACATGGAAGGTTCTTGCTGCCGCCTGAGAATGGGCGTTAGTGTAAGGAGGACAGCGGGGTCTTCATCACAGCTGCCAAGTTATTTTCCTGAGCCAGAGGCTGTGCAGCATTTTCATGGGATAGTGAAAGACACAAACCACCTGTAATAACATTTAAATAAAGGAGCTTACGTTCCACCCACTAAAGTTATATGATGGCAAACACTAGGGCCGTGAGGTTAGCAGTACAAAAAGCCTACTAAGCACCGCTGGGGAATCTGTTAGAAACTGGGAAGGAGTGGCCACCCTAGCGGTGCTTCTGGTCACAAAATCAGAGTCTCTTTATGTTGACATCGAGTCCCACGGCACAGTGTTCAGACAGTGTAGTGAAGAATGCCGCAGAGCTCGTGGCTACATACTTATGTAAAATGAACAGGAAATATATGAAAGGAAGCAGTCAGGTGATGAGCAATGCCTGACTTTGTTTTTGATCCTCAACTCTTTTTCCAATGGAGAAAGACGCCGCATATGCTAGATTTTCTCCAATGCCTAGACTGTTCCTTATGAACTAGGAAAGAAGTTCAAGATGGAAAGCCGAGAACGACACGTAGCTTATCAGGATTCAGGAGAACCTGACCATCACTGTGACACATCTTCCTTCAGTCTCGTTAAAACTAAACTAACTTCCTGTATATTCATCTAGATGTAACCAAAAAAAAAAAAAAAAACCCCAAAAAACCTCAGTCCCATCAACAACTAAAAACTATTGCATAGTTAAATAGTAAATTTCTATTCTATGCAAACCTGAGTTAAATAAAACCTTTTAATATATATGGCAATTTAATGCCAATGGAGAGATGAATTTTTTGCAATTTAAACATGTTAATGAGTTGCCTATGTCAAATCTGTAAGATTCAAGTACATTATGGAACCTGCAAATCTTTGCCAATGTATGATTTGCTACTTGCTGAACTTATTTAAAAGAGATGGCTCCTCTACAGCTAACAGAGCTTACTGTTTTTGGAAGAATACCGTTACTCTTCAGTGCTTTGTTTATGTTGTACTTACCCTCAGGTAGGTTCTGAATTGAATAGACAACAGCTTCTGGAATTCCCATCTCCTGAATGCCTATATCAGACGGATTGAAAAGTATTTCTGGAACAGCAAATCTCTCATTGGCCAGACGAAGAATCTGTTCCCCAGATTTGTATTTTCCACTTAACACCATCTCTTCTCTTGGCTTAAAGAAAAATGGGATAAAAATGTAAGCTACATCATCAAGTTCATATGACTAGCAGTAATCAATAATGTGTAATGTAATCTACTATCTTGGAGTTTCAATAATCTCAAAAGATAGACTATTGTAGCTATCTCTCGTTGCCTATTCCACAAAAATGAGTAAGTGGCTCTAATATATATTGTTACTCCCTCAAAGATGATCTCGCTTCATTTTTTTTTTTTTTTTTTGAGACTAGGTCTCGCCATTTTTGCCTGTGGAACTGCAGGCTCACGTTGCCCAGGGTACCACAGACTCAAGCAATCCCCAGTCTCAGTTCCCCAGGTAGCTGGGATTACAGGTGCGCGCCACCACGCCCAGCTATTTGATCTCACTTCATGCCACACATTTTAAAAGAGAAAGGAAACAGAGGAAGGGAATTAATATAGGTCACCATGTACCTATAACAGCAGATTCCAGTTTCAAGAGAAAAAAGAGCAGACTCTAAACAGAAAGCAAGTACTGCAGCCTAAGTTTCTAACACTATCTGTGTTCACTCAGTTACTGAAATCTGGAGCTCTGTTTTTTTTTTTTTTTTTTTTTTTGAGACTATATCTCGCTATTTTTACGAGAACCCCAGGCTCTCGTTGCCCAGGGTACCACAGACTCAAGCAATCCCCAGCCTCAGTTTCCCAGGTAGCTGGGATGACAGGCGCGCACCACCAGGTCCAGCTATTTTTTTGGAACTAGGTCTTGCTACGAGCCCCAGGCGGGACTCGAACCGTGATCCCTAGCCCCGGCCACTTCATAGGCTGAAGCTTACAGGCACGAGCCACCGTGCCCGGCCTTGGAGCTCTGTTATTAAGACTGCCTCTATCCCTTGTGCAAAAAGCCTAGATTGTCAAACTGCTTTATTCAATCCCTATCAAAAATCAGTTTCCAAATGATTTAAACAAATTACATGGATTTTTGTCTGTTATTTATTTTCTGCTAATCCACCCATTGTACAAACTATTCCTGAATCAATCAGAAAAAAAAAATTCCTTCTGGAACATTCTAAGGAAAAAAACTATAGTCCTTCTCAATGTTACTAAGAATTATCAGTTCTTCTACATTCAATTATAGACACTCATTTCATTTGACTTACATATTCTCCCACACCAGAGTATATCCCAATCCTTGATAGAAGTATAAACATATTCTAAGTGCATGAAAAGAAATCTAAATTTATCTAAAAGTAATTTTTATTAAGGAACGTGACAGCTTCTGTACTACCAGAAGTCATCTCCTCTGTTTAGATTTCTGCTTCCTCAGAGGATTTTTCTGATTTCCAGATAAAAAACACTTTTCCGTTGCACTCTACAGTCACTCTATTCACAGTCTCTTCGGCTCATCATCACACCTCCACTACCCAAACACCGTTACGATGAGCTGGTGCTGCGCCAGGCACTAACTGAGGCATTTTATATCCATGATCCCACTGATCTCCCCCACACCCTCTACCCTGGCATAGTTCCCTTCTACTGAGGACTCAGTTGGGCGTGGCAAGGTGACTTACTAGCTCTAGCTTGGAACTTTTCATTAACAAGCCCAAGGACTTACAGTAAATGACTTCTCCTGCACGGCCTCACCTAAGCTGGACATGAATGATTGAAAATTCTATCACCTGAAAATTTTACCCCCAAAACATCACTTTAAAATATTCTGAATAAGCCGGTTGTGGTGGCACGCACCTGTAATCCCAGCTAACTAGGAGGCTGAGGCTGTAGATCACTTGATTCTACAGGTTCGAGACAATCCCCAGGCAACATAGCGAGACCTAGTCTCTAAAATAAAAAAAATATAAAATATTCTGAATATAAAAAAAAATATTCTGAATATATACAATATGCTTAGAAGAAAACCTATAAATCACTTTAACCCAAAAAAACTTCGTAGTCACAAAGATTCAGAAGCATATGATTCCTTCACAAACATTACTCATTCATCACAGCATGAAAACTGTTTTGTACAGATCTGCATAGTCACTTAGAAAGGGATCTTGAGCCGGGCACGGTGGCTTGTGCTTGTAAGCTTCAGCCTATGAAGCGGCCGGGGCTAGGGATCGCGGTTCGAGTCCCGCCTGGGGCCCATAGCGAGACCTAGTCCCAAAAAAATAGCTGGGCGTGGTGGCACGCGCCTGTCATCCCAGCTACCTAGGAAGCTGAGGCTGGGGATTGCCTGAGTCCGTGGTACCCTGGGCAACGAGAGCCTGCAGTTCCACGGGCAAAAATAGCGAGACCTAGTCTCAAAAAAAAAAAAGAAAAAAAAAAAAGAAAGAAAGGGATCTTGACCTGAGTTATAGGACAAAACTGTTTTTGTCAATACCTAAAGTTACCTGAGACAGATGCAGACTTGGAGAATTTCATCTGACACGGTATTAGAGGTTATCTGGTCCACAGGCCTGATTCTATAGAAGAGGGTCATGGGACTGGCCCAGGATCAAATGGCTAACTACGGATGAATGAGAACTAGATATCTTTGTTTAATGTTTGTTCTCGAGTCATGAGTCATTGATATGTACCCTGGAGCTACAAGCTGTCTCTGATCTGGAAGTACAGGTAGATTCTGTTTCTGAGCGGTTCAGTTCCAGTAAGGTTTTACGGATACAAGCTGATGTAGCCGTGTAGGCCAGGATGACTGCACGGCCTTCATAAATTCCCATTCAAGAAATGCTCAGTTTAAATCATCACAACAACTGCGCAGAAAGTGTTCGTCATTAATTATGAGAGGGATTTTCTCAATTTAGGCATGTCAAGTGCATGACAGCTTAGTAAGCATTCTCTTTCGCTATGGAATTTTTATCAGTTGCAATTACTAACAGTATTTTACACACTGTTACTATCATCAGTCCTACAAAATGAAGATTCTACATTTTCCCCAAGTATTTGGAAATATTCTTGAATATTTTCAAGAAAATTACTAAGTTCACGTTTTAATAATATCGTAGTGTAAAGTCTTTCAAATAAAGTTCTTTTCCATTTGACATAGCACTGATTCCCTAATCTCATAAATATTTACCAGCTCTGAAAACTGTTGCAGGTCTACCAGGTAACATGAAAAAAGTTATTCAGGTGTTAACTTCAATGCAGTTCAGAATTAATTCTAACATATACAAAATACAAGTTTCTGGATCTTAAGAGGTACTAAGCTACAAGTACTTAGCCTCGGAACATAGTACAAACTTCTTAACTCTGACACAAAGTAGAGATGACACCATTATGATCTCAGAGGTAATGTTCCAGTAGCTGTAAAAGTCCAGCAAACTCTGTGCACTCAACTGATAAGAAAATACACGAGTAACACGTATACTCAGTCCAGAACCAGACTTGTTCACAAGGCCAAAGGCCAGTGGAAGAGCTGCAGACAGCATTACACCACTTAGGCCTTTTCCTCTCCGCAGGGAGGGAGAGCCTGGGGGAGCACTCACACCTGCGCTGGCCAGGCAAGTGTGGGCCAGTGAGGCTGGTGGGTGGCAAGGAGGACACTGGCTGAGCTGGGCAGTGCCCACAGCCCAGTAAGCCAGTAAGCAGACCGCCTGCCAGCTGCAGGCGGGGCAGAACTATGCCTTTAACAAAGTGAGAGATTCCCAAAGCCAGCTGACAGGTCAGTTAATCCAGAAGAGACGTGTTTTTTCTTCAGGGTTAAAGCTTCCAAGTTATTCTCGTGATTCCAGGAACAGGAACCGAGACCATGACTGCAGCCTCTTTCTAAAGTAACCCCCGGAGAACTGCAATGACCAGGCCTCTGGGACCAACTGCGATTTTACCTAGCGCGGCCCCCAGTGCGAGCATGGGTTACTCTGCCACCACGAACTCCACAGGCTGTTGTACAGCAGGCACTTCCCCACGAGGGGATTTATAGCGTGGGGATGTTTGGCTCAGCCGTAACCTACTACAAGGATGATCAAACGTGTCTAATGAGGAGGAGTTTAGCGTCCACACGTTCAGGACAGTTTTCTTTATCCCGTGAAGCCAAAACATCCTGAGCAGTTCCTGGGTTTCCAGTGTTTCTCCCCACTCATGCCAAGTACCATGATCCCATAATCTGCCCCAATTCCCACCTCCCTGAGAACCTAGGTTGTCCCACAAGGTTCTGCTCTAAGGACATTACAGGGTGATTTCACTGTCTGCAGGCCCCAGGCTGCCATCTCTGAAGTTTGCCTCAATAATTAGGGCATTTTATTACTGCTGATTTTAAAGCACAAGCCTATCAGCACTTATCCTCACACGAGGAGACATCCAGACTGTCCCAAACGTTCACACCACAATGACTATGATCCTAACTGTCTCCTTGTACAAATGAGGCCTTTCTGCCCAAGGAGTTTCAACTTCCCAAGAGCCCCCCGCCAGTCAATAACCAGAAGGACAAACTTCACAGCTCCCCAAGCTAGACCAAAAACACTTTACTCTGGCATTCAAGATAAAGTTCTTCTCAACACTTTGAAAGTGCACTGGATTTTACCTTTAGTCTTAGCTTTAGTCTGGTCATGACAGGACAAACGTGGGTAAAATCTGACCCTCGACCAACCAGGTCAATAATTCTCACATCAGGCAAATAAACAAGTTGTAACCGGAGTCAAACAAACTCTTAAGTCAACAGAAAGAAGCGAGCATAATACAGGCAAAGGGACTGCTGATCTCCAGACTGAGGATTTCTTCAATTACCTTACAAAAGCCCTTTTTAATTGTACTGAAGTCAGGTAACACATAGTCTATCATGACTGTATTTTCTTCTCCTTTCAACCTGGAAAACAAAACAGAGACCTAAGGAATATCTGAACCATGTGCAACACTGCCCAAGAACGGACATCCCAGTTCTTACATTACCATTACACGTACTTGGCAATGTCCATATCTCTGTAAAAATCCTGAGACACGTAGCACACATCTTCTTTCACTTGGTTAATCACATGTGTTTCATCCATAACATGTAGCTGCCTACACAGGAAAAAAAAAAAGTACAGTGAAAAGAAATGAAATAGAACAAATAATTATCCTTGAAAGTCAGAATGAGCTGGGCACAGTGGCTCGGGCCTGTAAGCTTCAGCCTATGAAGCGGCCAGGGCTAGGGATGGTGGATCGAGCCCTGCCTGGGGCCCGTAGTGAGACCTAGTTCCAAAAAATAGCTGGGCGTGGTGGCGCGCACCTGTAATCCCAGCTACCTGGGAAGCTGAGGCTGGGGATTACTTGAGTCTGTGGTACCCCGGGCAATGAGAGCCTGTGGTTGCACGGGCAAAAATAGTGAGACCTAGTCTCAAAAAAAAAAAAAAAGTCAGAATGAAAATTTCATGTAGCTGATTTTTATAGTCTTAAATTTTTAAATATCTAAAATATTTTTAATTTTATACTCTCATTTCCATTATCTCATTTCATCACATTATCCAAGGAAAAGGATTACTTCAATTTGCAGAGAATAGTTGAAAACAGAGGGTTTAAGTGGTAAGGTTTATCTAACCAATATGATAGTTTATTTCTGAATAAAATACTGATAAAATGCCTTAACTCCTTGTACTTTCTTTCTCTGTAATTTTCCAATTATAGAAGTATAATGAATCAGTACAGGATACCTGGAACCCTGTATAGGTTTACTGTTTGATATATGAGTTATAGAAAACATGGGTTAATGTAGAAACTAAACCTGCTTAAAAAGAAACAGGCTGGGTATGGTGGTGCATGCCTATAAGCGGCAGTCTAGGAAGCTGCGGCCAGAACCTGGGATCGCAGTTCGAGTTCCGCTCGGGGCAATGTAGCGAGACCTAGTCCCAAAAAATAGCTGAGCGTGGTGGCACATGTCTGTAATCCCAGCTACCTGGGAAGCTGAGGCTGGGGATCGCTTGAGTCCGTGGTACCCCGGGCAACGTGAGCCTGCGGTCCCACGGGTAAGAATTTTGAGACTTAGTCTCAAAAAAAAAAAAAAAAAAAAAAAAGTAAAAATGTGATGTTGTTATTTATTTGCAATATATTTTTTAAATTTTTTCTTTATTAAAAAAAAATTTTGTTCTTTGGGTTACGACCTCTCTTTTATTTGCAATATTTTCCTCATTTTATATATACATTTTATTTATATTTGAGACTAAACATCTTATGAGTATTTTCTTATGCTACTATATATTCTTTAAAAATACAATTTTTTACTGTCTATTGTATTCAGGGGAAGAGACCTATTAAAATGGACTTCTCAATGTTCCCAGTGTTGGAAGTTTAGGTCAGGGAGGAAAGGTATTCATGAATCTATAAACATGAACTTTGGAGTTAGATAGTGATTAGGTTTAATTACAAATTAGTATCCAAGTTATTTTATCTCTTTGGAATTCAATCTCTTCAACCCTAGAAAGGTAGTAAGATCATATACATAACAGAGCTATAAGAAAGAAATGATTGTGATCACATATTGTAAAGTGTTTAGATACTCCTTACACTCAAAAAAATTGCTTTGCTTCATTCATTCTGCTTTTGTATTAAGAAACATCTTTATATAGAAGGAAAAGATGCCATCAAGTCGACATCTCTAAGGTATGGATGACTAGAAGATTCATCCTAGTTTCAGAGATTAAAATGTGAAAAGGAGGCCGGGTGCAGAGGCGTGCATCTTTAATCCCAGCCTAGGGAAGGAGGCCAAGACTAGGAATTGCTTGACTACCTCAGGCAATATAACAAGACCTAGTTCCAAAAACTAGCTGGGTGTGGTGGTGCATGCCTGTAATCTCAGCTACCTGGAAGGCTGAGGCTAAGGGATCACTTGAGTAAGTGGGATTGGGATTTCCCCGGGGAACATAGCAAGACCTAGTCAATTCAATAAGAGAGGGGAGGGGAGGGGAGAGGGGAGGGGAGAGGGGAGGAGAGAGGAGGGGAGGGGAGGGAAGAGAGAAAAGACACAAC
>PVHY01019420.1:0-27452 GCA_004024945.1 Uropsilus gracilis | reverse complement strand
GGGTTGGGTCAAGTATTGATGAGCAAATGAAACAGTTTTTAAAACATGCCTCTAGACCAGGCATGGTGGCGCATGCCTGTAAACGGCAGCCTAGGAAGCCACGGCTGGGGCCAGGGGATTGTGGCTCGAGTTCCACCTGGGCACATAGCAAGACCTAGTTCCAAAAAAAACACAGCTGGGTGTGGTGGCGCACACTTGTAATCCCAGCTACCTGGGAAGCTGAGGCTGGGGATTGCTTGAGTCTGTAGTACATGAGCCTGCGGTTCCACAGGCAAAAATAGTGAGACCTAGTCTCAAAAAACAAAAAGAAAAACAAGCCTCTACACAAAGGAAAGGAACTCTCAAATGTCAACAGACTAACACTGAAACTTGTTTTGGAATATTATAATGCAGAGTTGCCAATTTTATTTTTAAGATTTTATGTTCATCTCATTAGAGCTATTTTTTGTATTCTGAAAGATCAACCATTTTAACATCTTACCATGACTCAAGAACTAGCTGCCTCCTGTCAAAAAAAAAACAAAACACTATCCTAATTTGATTATCTGTCCATCCATTTTCATAGTAATTAAGAAATCAAATTCTATTTATATGATTCAGTCATATCCACAAAGCCAAGGTCCATACATTTAAATACTTAACACCTCAAAGAGCAGCTGGTATACACTGAAGTATCACCAAATCTCTAGAAATTTACCATCTGTTAGTGCTCTTTGTCAGTAAAATATAACCCATGGACCAACATCTCATCTAAAGCTCACAAACCCTTGGAGACAAGGTTATATTCCCCTCACTTCATGTTTAAGCAGCAGATGTTTGGAGAAGTCAGGTCACTCATCCACATTCAAAGTTTTCTGATGTAAAGGCCTCTGCTCTTGAAATTAATTACCTCATTCCAGAGAGCATCCACCACATATAAAAGCTGGAAACTATTAACCAAAATCATTGCCAAGGATGGGACAGTACGATTATGAAACTTCATCTCAGCCAAAAGCATCACCAGGTTAATAACAACCTGAAATAAAAAGAACAAGTATATTTCAAAGTACCTCCCAGTAGATCATCAGCAACCACAGAGGGAAAGATGGTAACTCCCAGTTGAGAAACCTGTAGATACTGTATTACTAAGTAATCATCATCAATAACTATGCACATCAACATCACAATCCCTTGATATGATACAATGAAGATACAATATTATTATTATTATTGGTTATATTCTTGCTAAATCATTCAATTCAGTCAAAAAAAAAAAAAAAAACCCACTGGACTAACCAAAACAAGAGGGACTCTTATAAAATAACTGAAAAATACTCTTAAAGGCATTGTGGAGTCAGATAGGAAATCCCAGAACAGAAAAAAAGTCAACAAAGGAAAAATTAATGAAACTTAAGACCTATGGGTTTAGATAATAACAACATTGCAAAAATGTTAATGTGGCACTTATACTATGTTTATGCCAAATATTATTATTGAAGGAGAGCAGGAAATATAAGGGCACTCTATTTTCACAACTCCCCTACAAGTTGATTTAGTTTAAAAAAAAAAAAAAATTACTATGAGGGAGAAAAAATACTTTTTCCTTAAATTAATTAATCATCACTATCACTTTCCTACATAAACACATACTGATATAATCAAAATGAAACAAATTCTTTTACTTTTAATAGTTTTTAACAGGGTATTTTATACCTCTGTAATATGTTTACAGTAAGAAAATATTTGATTTTAAATAGGCTTATGGAAAGCTGTAATTATTCCCCATACCACCCACAGTTTACTTTAAAGTTGTCCACATTTCTTTACAAATGCAAGACTAATTATTACAAACTGAAATTAAAAAAAAAAAAAAGACATACCCATCCAATCAATCCAGGGCGCAATTCACAAAAATATTTGAGATCAAAATTACCAACCCGAGGATTTAATTCACGGCCAATGAAGAAATCATAGATGGCATTTCCTGAGAAAGGAAAACAGAATTCCAAACCCAATTATGAGGCATAATTCCAAGGTTATCTAATATCAAGGGGGTCATAATTTAATTGCCTTAAAGAGCCAGACTAAAGGGTCTAGAGGATGGAGTGAGACTAACTGAACCTGGAAGCATGTATACTCTATACTCAATGGGAGACTGTAAAGTCAAATTCCGATTTTAAGAGAACTGTAGTTTGTTTTTTTTTTTTAATTTAGACTCAATTTTTTAAAAATAAGTAACTTAATGTTTTAAATGTTTAAACCTACTTACACCCAGTTTTTACAGGGTCCTTGTAAAAATGTTTACTACTTTGGACAAATATTATCTGTTATAAATTTTGATGCTACTACCATTAAAATATTTAAAGTTTCTAAAATGTCTTTATGTATGAAGTGGCTAATAGCAAAAATAGGAAAGCACAAGGGAAAAATCAAATATATTTTCTTCCTTTAAATTTTTTTTAAAATGTTGTCATCGTTTAAATTTTCTTATTTCTCTTCATTTCTCAGAAACTGAAGAAAAGCAATCTATAATCAAGTGTACAAATGGCTGTTAAAAGGGCAGTGGGGTGCTTTCAGGACACGAGCCCCATCCTGCTCACCTGAGCTTGCTGGAGACAAGTCATCCCTGCTCGCTCTCAAAGCCCGTGTGTAGAGATAAGCACTCAGGACCACAGCAAAAACAATGGCTGCAAGTGCAAACTGAAGGAAATGATTGTATACATAAAGCAGGTCTACGCCCCAGAAGAGAGATGTTCCTACCACTGCAGACGTCAGGATAAAAGCATAGAATCCTTAAAAAAGAAAAAAATTACTATTAACCCAGGGTTCACATGAAATTTATACCGTCACAACACACTACAATATTATTTTTAAAAGTCTTAATTCCATTTTTCAAGTCACATGCACATCAATATATGAACAATGTTTCTGAGAGCTAATCTTCAATTCAGAAATTGTGTATCTCTCACATAACTCCTGAAGTATTTTGAAATATTAAGTTCTTTTTCATTATGTGTATTCATTATGTGCTTTTATATAAGCTGAAAGGTACATAGAAATTCTCTATTAGAACGCTGGAAACAACCTCAAATTCAACCTCAAATTCTCAGACACAAAATCAAATGGTCAAACACTTTAGGGTCTTTAAGGCAGTCTTGGTAGGCATCAAATTATATTTTTCCTTGAAATAATTTACCAATAATGGTTTCAAAAGATCCTGCTCATATCCTACCACCCTGAACACATATCTTAAGACTCTGCTCTCAGAACAATGGCCACAGCAAATATTCCTAAAGACAGGAAGGTACTGTCTGTTGGTAGGGCTGTCAGAAAGGGTTTATTGGACTAGGAGACTTTCACTACCATTCCAAATTAAAAAAAACAAAAACAAACAAACAACATTCAACTCACAGAGGAGCTCTTATTCCAAGCAAGCACTGCTTTGGCTGACCAGCACAGAAATGAGTGCACCTGTGCGCTATCTGGTTTTTCATTCAGTTAAAGAAATCACTTCAGTTTCAGGAGTTCAGTGCCTCCGAGAGCTGGGTTCTGAGTAAGTTGTCAAATTATACTTGATAATCAAACACATAAAAGAGGCAGCTATTAATTATAGAAAAATTCTAAAATCAAAACTTTTATAAAGAAAAATGGCCCTAATTTATTATTTAAATCCACAGTTCCACGTATCAGGTGTAATCAAGAGAGTAATTCTGAATTTTGGTAACTTTTTCTTAAACTTTTTGAACATTTATTTAATCTCTGATAAAATGTGTGAATATTAAAGAAAAAGAATGGTAAATAAAACACACTAGCCTATGTGGATTTAAAATCATCATTTAAAATGTCTTAGGAATCTCCTTAGCTTGTAACAATAAAATCTCATGACAAGAAATCTCACACTCAAGCCAGAGCAACCACATTAAGAAATATCTAAAAGGAAAGGGAAAAAAAAAAAAAAAAAAAAAAAAAAAAAAAAAAAAAAAAAAAAAAAAAAAAAAAAAAAAAAAAAAAAAAAAATATATATATATATATATATAATCACCTTATTAAAATGTTTCAAAATTTAAAAAAAAAAAAAAAAGAAATATTTAAAAGGATCAAAGAACCAATCCAGCCGTGACCAACTGGCTCTCTCCAACTCTAGGCACTGTGATCCCAAGTATGAGACTACTTAGAAAAAAAGTAAATCATAACCTAGAGGGAATAGCACATCAACAAATCTGATGGCAAGAAATTAAACATGCCATCATCCTTCCAGACTCAAATTTCACAGGAGTTGCAAGGCAAGAGATTAAGAGACAGTGACAGAAAAAGGAATTTAGTAAAAGTAAATGAACTATTTGAAAGTAACAGCTAATAAGTGTTAAGCATCCACAATGATCCAGATACAGAGCTCAGATTGAAGCTTTACATGTTTGACACAAAAGGCAGAAGGTAGATCTAAATTGGTTTTGGCTTCCCTTTTAGAGTTCAGTAGAACAATTTCAAATTGAACAGATGCTAGACAAGTCACTGAACAAAAGGTATCCAAAGTTAGGTAAAAATTGATAGATTAAAAAAGGTAATTAAAATTTATAATGCAAATCCCAAATAGTGTACTCAATTTAGTTAACATGGAAAATAGTTTAAGGCTAATTAAACTACATATACATTTCTTAAAGGCAAGTAAACTGTACTTTATCAAAACCTTCATGTGGAAAGTTGGACTGATTATTAATCACACACGCCTAACAGAGCAGAGGATAGAAAGGGACCTGAGGTTTCCCCAGCACAGACGTGACAGGGATGAAGTAGGCACTATCAGACATTGGAAGGGAATGTTTTCCAGGCAAAAGCAATGAAAATACATCCAAGAGACATGTCCAAGATTGAGCCTGGAAGTAAGGAGGGAATAATGGGAAGGAATGACAGGGGGAACTATGTTACTTTACAGAACATAACTGTTTATGTTGGCTGCAACTATAAGCAGTTTCTTTGTATGTCCTTCAAGCTAAAAAAAATTCACTTTTTCTCTAGTGTAATCAGCATTTGACAGTTTCAAAGAATGCAATATCAACAACACAAGTCTTTGAAAAAAATTACCATTTAATCTATATTTGAGTCTTCTTCCATCAATGAGAGGTGTTCCATCCACAACCTTAAAAGAAAGTTTGTTTGTTTTTAATTTAAAAAGTGTAACACTTTACCATCATATATATGCCCTTCTAATGTTAAACTTCAACATGCCGGAGGAGAACATCTCTTAATAGGGAAATTGACTTATTACCAAGTTTCAAAAATCTCTGTGAGACACTCTTTGATAAAGCAATTCCACCTTTAGGAATTAATCTTAAATTTAACTCTAACAATAACCTCCAGCGTACTGAAATGACTGCAATAGCTACCCTCACTCCAACCACCCTATATGTCACAAGACTAAACAGAAAAACTTCTACATCTGCTGCATCTAACTCAAAAATAAAGTATAGTTTCATTATCTTACATTTGTGAGGTTCTGTTCAATCAGGTTTTACCCCACTTATACTATCTACTCTGGCCTTTGTGATATTTGATATGTACATATCTGGCTACTTGCTCTATATTTTATACATATATGCTCACCCAGTTTATTCTATCACTTCATGTCATTTTTTCTTTTTAATCTCCAATACAAGATCATGAACACTTTTAGGATCACTTCACTTTGGAATCAGCTACAGCACTCAGTAGAGATAGACACCCACATAAAACATACTCAAGAAATACATGACTTGAAGTGAAAGAATCAAATTAAAAAGACTACTTGCAATGTCAGTCACATTTTAATGCCCAAAACAATTATTCAGAAATGTGACAGTTCACTTTCAACTGCAAAATACTAATATAATATTATTTCTCTTGGATTAAACTACTTTATTCTTCCATTAGCTATGAAAGATAACCCAGGAGAAACTTAATACCTGTCTGAAATTGTAGGATTAGTAAAACCCCACAGGCTAATTTCTATTGATCCCTATCTACTAAAGGTACCTAACAAATATCATGTTGGGTTTTAGTCTGCAATTATATATACACACATATATAAAGCTTTCAAATATCAAAACTGCTTAGTAAATATTATCTTAAACTAGCCATATCCTAAATTAATCTGAATCTATTACTTTTAATGTACAGTTTTACTATAAAAATGCCTGCAGCCGGGCACAATGGTGCATGCCTGTAATCCCAGATATTTGGGAGATGGAGGCTAGGAATCACTTGAGTCTGTGGGTTCAGAACACCAGGAAACATAGCAAGACCAAGTCTCTTTAAAAAAAAAAAAAGCCTGCAGATCACATCACAAAAATTCTTACCAATTTATTGAGTCAATAATTCAATAATTTATGCTTAGATTCTAAAATGTTTGGAGTCTATAGTTCTACCTTCTTATCACTGGCACTAGCCTATTCTAGTAAAACCGACCTTTTGGTTTACAGTTGTTAATGTGTAAAATCCTCAGAATAATACCTTTAAGTGAATTATTTACTGATTAGGGAATCTCCTGTTCCTTTAAATATATCCAAGTTAAAGTATTCTACTAAAAGAAAAACTATACTTAGCAACAAGAACGTTTTAAAAACAATGCCTGTTTTGTTAAAAATAACAAAAATGTTACTGACAACAAATTTCTGAAATTTATCACAGTAAGAAAAAAAAGTGAAAGATTAAAAACAAGTTCACTGATTAATTTGAAATCCTGCAACTGAAATTATATAGTCTGAGGCTGATTTTTTTCCCCCTGCAAATTCCCCAATTAGCCAGGCTGTATTGCAAAATAGCTTATTTTTTTCTACTTGGTTTAGAAGGTTACACAAGAAACCTCAATTAGACTTTAAATTTCTAATTTATAAGTATTATAGGATAGAAAAGCAATGGCTTAACAAACTATAGTTTGGTTTTAAGTAGTTATGACTAAAGATAACCTTAAACCTTAAAACTTCTCTATATTAAGACAGGAGAGAGGAGAATCTTACAATATATGCCATAATAAAAACTTACCTTCCCTACTGGCAGCAAGTAAAATAGAGATTGAAGGAAAAACCAGAGTAGGTAAATCCCAAATACTCTGGTTTCCCATAAGTCAGACAAAGCTGGTAAAGGAGGCGGGAAATTCAGAAGACTGGGGTCCTTCTGTCCACCCATCAATAGCAACAGGAAGAGGAAGACAGGCAGGCCAAACATGATGAGAAACACACCTGCAAAAAACCCAGTGTTTATCAAGGCTCAAATTTCAATCCATTTTTTTTTTAAAGAATCATTAGGTTTTCTTAAGGTCAAAACTTAAGTCTGGATACTTATTTAAGTCAATTGCTAATGTATGTCAAAAAAAAAAACCAAAAAACTCCTATTTTCTACCTGTCAAGTCCAGTGGGCAAGTCACCAAGAACATTAAAGGAGTAAAGCAGCAGATATCTAACTAAATTACACTTCAAAATCAAGTTCTATATGTATAATCCACCTACTATGCAAATGCATTGGAACTCCAACAAATTCAAGACCAAAGTACCTAAACATTATCAAAGATTAAAATAGCTTATATCCCTAAGTTTCTAACAAGTAAAATAATACCACATTCATGGAACATATGCACAGATTTTAAGTGCTGCTAGATACCAACTTTAACAGACCAATCATTTACAAAATACAAAAGTAATTTTAAGTCATGCAAGATTCTCAACCACTTGGCATTCAAACCATTTCTTTTACTAGCTCATTAAATTTCACTAGCTCCACCCATTTAATCATCCCAAGTCTTTGAAGACTTGCAGATCTTTGACCCTCACACTCAACCTGTCTGGCAGGTAGGGTAAACTCCATGGCCTCATTTTAGGCATGTAGATTCTTCCCATTCCTCCTGCCTAAGATATGCCCCATTGCCTCAGGATTGATTTACAGCCAATTCCAGTGTTGCTGTTCATTCACCATTTCTGACATATACAACTATCATGTTAACTTTGCCTTTGTCACTTCCTTTCACAACTTTGCCCAAAACCTACTAACAGGTTGCTAAATTTCACACAAAGCTGCAGAGCCACCCTTTCTACTCTCTGGTAATCCTCAAAAATGCTCCCACCTCAGGCCTTTGCACCTGCTGCTCCTTCTAAGTAGAAGGCTCTGGCCTTGGATCCCCTAGGCTCATTTCCTGGACATGTGAAATTCCTCCAGAAGGAAGGCCTTTCCTGTTCACTACATGACCACTACCACTTGCTTACCCTCCTTAAACCCAATTCTGGTGCCTACCAGGGGCTCCTCCAAACTCTAAGTCTTTCTTCTGTGTGGCTTTCATTTCAAAGGTTCTCAACGATGTAGGTATTTTTGTAACAATTTTTTCTTCCTTAAAATCGATTTCTTTTAATTTGATCTCATCTCGTCTTGGACGAAGGCTGTACTGTGTTGATATATAACTACTTTCTTCTGACAAATGGAATTTTTCCTAATGAAAAAAAGTAAAACTGCATTAAGTAAGTGCTGCCAACAATTATCACTAGTACTACTACCACATTAATTAGTTTAGCATCTTATTATAGCTACATATTAATAAGAATAAATTTATTAGGTTATATTCACTCTTAACATAAAGAGAGAATTTGAGAATAGACTATAAGAAAACATTGCAGTTTTCAATGTGCTTCTTTAGGGAGCATCACCTGAACAAAAAAAAAAAAAAAAACAATATCTGGGATGAAAATGAACACTTTGTACCTGTGTGTTTTTGTGAGGTATATCATTCCTCTCCATGTGTTCAGGCTCCCCATTGTATCTGCTTATGCTGTTTCCAGATGGTTTCTAAATTAAAGAACATGAAACATTTCAACCATTAGAACATGATGGAAAAAAATCAAATTAAAAAGTAACCTACAGTAAAAATTACTGTTGTATCAAAACCACAACGAGCTACTACACCAGTAAGAATGGCCCACATCCAAAGAAATGACAACAAGAATTGCTGCCAAGGATATGGAGAGAAAGGAATACTATTACACGGCTGGTTGGAATGTAAACTAGTTCAACCACTATGGAAAACTGTGTGGAGGACCCTCAAGTTAATGAAAATGGAGCTACCATTTGACCCAGCAATTGCTCTCTTGGGAATCTACTGAAAAGAGACCTCAATATGGGTAACAAAGGGACACCTGTGCTCGGATGTTTACTGCAGCACAATTTATAATTGCAAGGTCATGGAAGCAACCTAAATGCCCCAAAACAGATGATTGGATGAAAAAAATGTGGTATATATACATAATGGAATATTACTCATCAATTAAAAATGACAAATTCGGCAATTTTATAACAACATGGATGTACTTAGAAGAAATCGTATTAGCAGAAACAAGTCATAAAGAAAAAGAAACCAAATGGTTTCACTAATATATGGATATAGTGAAAAAATAAACAAAAGACTTGAGGAAAAGTCAAAACAAGCTAAGCACCAAACTGAAGTGCACAACTTTGAGCAGGAGGGAAAGGGGGGTGGGATGGAGGGCAGAGTGGGGGGGGTACACCCCTGGGATTACAATGTTGTGAAATTTATATATAAATTAAAAAAAAATTACTGTTGTGAAATGAAACAATAGAAAGTTTTCCACAGCCTAATTCTAAAGAATTCCAGCCTACTTTTGTCAAAACAAAAATAAAATTGTCTAGAAATTTAATCTTTACAAGATTAAATCTTAAAATTTTAAATTTCTAAGGTCTTTTTTCTTTTAAAATTAGACTAAATGTTATAACTTCATTGTTCAATGACATATACTCAATTATTTATAAAAGGTAAATTAAAACTTGGTAGTTCATTGTTTTTTTTTGTTTTTGTTTTTTTTTTTTAAGGAATAGATATTTACTGCCCCCAAACAGCACTAATGGAAAAGAATGAAATAGAAGGTACGTATGAACATTCCCAGTGACTGACAAACTGCCTATTTTCTGATTCTCATACTGCCTAGTTTTCACTTAACCTTCAGTTTTCTCTTCCCATGACTTTTCTCAACTCAGTCTCTTTCCTTGAATGTGTATTCTCTGCAAGCAGTGGAGGAAATTTAGCATCAGACTTAACAGTGATCATGCTTTGATTTGTGAAAGATTTTTTTTTTTTTTTGAAACTAGGTCTCACTATTTTTGCGCATGTAACCACAGACTCACGTTGCCCAGGGTACCACAGACTCAAGCAATCCCCAGCCTCAGCTTCCCAGGTAGCTGGGATTACAGGCGGGCGCCACCACACCCAGCTATTTGATTTGCAAAAGATGTTTCAGGCAATGCTGAAATCTGTCACTTTTCTCCTGTATAGTCATTGACAAATTATAACACTAATAAACTAGTAAAAGGAAAACAAATTAAAAACACAACATATCAATGGGAGGACTGCTGGCAGAGGAAAGAATTAACATAGTATTAAGTTTTAGTTTCAATTAAGGTCTAACTGAGCAGTAGTAACACTGGAGCGTGCTTAGGTTTATCTAAGTATCCATGAGCCAGTTAGCAGCAAATGGACCCTGTTTTCAAATGTCCAATATATAATCTACAGTAATCCAAATGTAGTCATTATAACATAGTCAGCCCACCCTTAACTGTACTGACTACAAATGAACAGGCTGCTCACACAGTGTGTGTGGGCAGGAATCACTGCAAAAGATGGTGACATGGAGTCAGTGAGAACAGGGATAACATGATGTTCAAAGGTAGTGCAGTTTAAACACAGTCTTTCCCCTGTAACATGTAACCCTCAACTCCTGTACATGGTGAGCCCAGGACACCACCAGTGAGCAACAAAGCAGTCTCTAGCTTTTGGTTCATGAGGACTATAAAAAGGTGACACTTTTAAAAATATAAAAGTCACTGAATGCTTTAAAAAAAAAAAAAGTGACAGAAAACAGCAAGTATCATCTGTTCTATAACCTGATTCACCTGACCAAGAGTCATTCATAGATAGTCAGAACATTCAAAATCACCAGTAACTACCAAAAAGCAAGTCAAAACAGTAAGTTGAAAATCTCTGACAATCATATTGGAAAAAAAAAATATTACTATAATACACAGAACAAAATTTAAGTATTCAAACATTACTGACACTGATATAAAAGTTTTTTTTTTTTTTTTTTTTTTTGAGACTAGGTCTTGCTATTTTGCCCGTGGAACTGCAGGCTCTTGTTGCCCGGGGTAGCACAGACTCAAGCAATCCCCAGCCTCAGCTTCCCAGGTAGCTGGGATTACAGGCGTGCAACCTAGTTTTTTTTGGAACTAGGTCTCGCTACGGGCCCCAGGCGGGACTCGAACCGCGATCCCTAGCCCTGGCCGCCTCATAGGCTGAAGCTTATAGGCACGAGCCACTGTGCCAGGCCTAAAAGTTTCTTAAAGAAATCTAGCAGTATTTATAAGAGTCTCAAATCTATTCTATCCCTCTGACCTGGCAAATCCACTGACAAGAATTTACCCAAAGAAAGAATCAGATGTTGATTTGCTGTTAATAGTAAAATATTGGTAAGAGTTAATATTATTTATAAAAGTAAAAAGTTAGAAAGAAAAAAAGCAGGAATGTCTACCAATAAGAGGTCTAATTTTAACAATCATATTACATCTATACAATTTATGCTATGTCCAAACAATACAACAACAAAATGGTGTCAAAAATATAACAGAGGTTCCCAACATAAAACCAGACTACAAAATAATATGCATATAATCTAGCTCTTAAAGATTTTTATTAAGCTTTTATTAAAGATGAGTGTATTAAGGCCAGGCATGGTGGTGCATGCCTGTAAGCGGCAGCGAACAAAGCTGTGGCTGGGGCCAGGGATCGCGGTTTGAGTCTCACCAGGAGCACGTAGGGTGACCTAGTCCCCAAAAAATAGCTGGGCGTGGTGGTGCGCGCCTATAATCCCAACTACCTGGGAAGCTGAGGCTGGGGACTGCTTGAGTCTGTGGTACCCCAGGCAACATGAGCCTGAGGTTCCACAGGCAAAAATAGCAAGACTTAGTCTCAAAAAAGGATGAGTGCATTTTTTCTAGAAAGGGGTAATACTAAATCAACTCATTAAAACAACCTTTATTCTATTCTTTTAATTAAATATGTTTTCTATTTGGTCTGCCATCTCAAACAATCATTGTGCAGGGAGTACTATATATATAGGCTTACATGCCAGTATATTTCCAACTTTATAAATACTAATTCCATTAAAATTACAATCTCTGAACAGGGAAAGTGATCACATATAACAATGCTGAGAACAAGAAAATTTTTATAATTAGTTATATCTCATGATTTTATAGATTAGCTTTTATATACTATAAAAATGTATTCAGTTCAACCTAGAATTTCTTTTCACATTTAAACATTCTTTTTTTTGACCACAGTATTAAACAACACTCTAGTAACTTAAGAACATTATTTTCCACCGGTATTTAAAATCACCCTACTCATTTCTTGTGTATAAGTCATCATCTTAGATTTGATATTTCACTGGTATTTTAGTACTGATAACTGCAAACAATCTGAGTGAATATATACATGAAGGGGAAGACTGTTTTAGACGAAGTACTAAGTAAGGATAAAAATCTACCAAAAGCAATTACCAATACCAATGGAGTCAATTTAACTTCCAACACTTCCGTCCTCATTTCCTTAATATCCTTAATATCTGGTTGTTTCGAAGCTGAGGCTGAGACGGATCTGCGGGAAGTTCTTGGTGGTCGGCCTGGGGATCTGGAGCGCGACCTTGACCGACTGCCTCGTCGTCTGGAGGGAGAACTGGAAGTAGAGCCACTTTTCCTTTGCCTAAAGGAAGTCAAAGGCTAAAAGGAGAGGAAAAGGAAAAGAGCTTTACCACAATCATCATGTGGGCAGACAGATCCGAAAAAGAGAGGTTTCTATTATGTGCTATTAGTTCTGAAACCTTTCCAGAAACCCAGAGTATCATACACCATCTGATGAGGCCAAAAAAAAAAAACCTATAATGCCAAATAATCTCTTTGTAGTTCTAATTTTTCTTTTTGGCAGTTTTGCCACAAAATGAATGTACCTAAACCAATTAATGGTACAGTTTCCCAATAACTATATGAGTTACAATTAATACTGATTAAAACTGAGTTGATGGGACAAGGGAAATTAAATTAGCACACAAACAATTAAAAAAAAAAAACTAGTCCCACAGTTTCACTATGAACAAACTATACAAGCAGATCTTGAAAGCTTGATGCTTACAAGTTTGATTTATTTAATAATGTTTTAACTCTGTCCTCACCCACTCCAGATTGTCAAGAATTGGAAGGAAAACCAACCTCCAGGTCAAATTCCTCCCACACATTTCTTGTGTGGTCCAATTAGGAGCTATAAACAGCTTTACATTTTTTAAATGATTACCAAAAAAATCAAAGACTGAAACTGACATGTGAGAACTATGTGAAATTCAAATTTCAGTGTCCGCAAGTAAAATTCTATTGGAATACACATACTGCCTAGAGCAACAGTGCTGAAAGTACTGGGTTCACAAGCCGAAAATAGTACCTATCTCTGTGTTCAAAAATTTTGCCAACCACTGTCTAGAGCACTCAAACTGTAGTCAATAGTCTAGGGGGGTTCAAGAACTGCTTATTTGTCTGCAACAAGGAGTGAAATTGAGAAAGGGTGTATAGATATTTTTTACACCATTCTGACAAAGTAAATTTTATGTCTACTGAATTTGATAATAAAAAGTTAAGGCTTTTATTTTGTACATCCTTTTTTCCCAATTGTCTAATTCATTTTCATAATATTTTATGTAAGTATTTGTACATCGTAGATTAGATTTTTTTTAAAGGTCAGGCCCTCAGCATATAGATGAAAAGCCCTGATGTAGAGTCAAATCTTTTTAACATCATTTGCTTGATTAATCATTCATCATCAGTAAACATTCTCTCTGGTGTTTACAGTAAATTACCATATGGTCTCTTTCATAACTGTAATACAAATAAGTAAAGCAAATGAACTTAACCAAAGCACAACAAAAAGTAACTCTTCAGCTGTGAAAAATGGTGGTAACAAAGGAAGTGGGCAAGCAGGGTTGGGAAGAAAGGGTAGAAGGGGCCAATTTGATTAGTGGCAAAAGAATGTTGATGAGGGTGAGGGGAGGCAAAGAACAGATGAGGACATAGAGATATGCTCCAGAAATGTATATGTTACTATAAAACAATATAAATAAATAATATATTAACAAAAAATCTTTGGTGTTCAGATGAAACCCAAACGCCTCCACTTCTGGTTCCTGTTTAATACTTCAATCACACTTGGCTTCCAGTACCTATTCCCCTTGCCCCAAGACTTTGCCCTCTTTGAAGCTGCCACCTCAGTCACTAGTTATTCCCTTTGTTAATTCCAGTTCTGTTCTCAGTGTTCAGCTATCACTGCCTCTGAAATCCTTCCCTGAAACCCAGAGCCTTTACCTAACTTCATGTGCTTCAACACCACACATGACAAATGACCATCAAAGAATGTCGTAAGCCAAGGAGCTGACCAGTGTTAACTATCTGTCTTCTCCAGATACTTCTCCATAGGTACAGGATACTATGCCTCATTCATACATTCCAAACCCAAAAACAGTATCTGACTCTGGAACATGATATTTGCCTCCAAACAGCAAGAAATGAATACTCCAAGCTCAAAAACTAAACAAATAGTTATTTCCCACTTACTAAAAATATGCTGAGAAACCAAAGAGGTACTTACCTTGATATCATTCTCTTTCAATTCAAGTTCTGTTCCATCTTTGTACTTTACAGTGTAAAGGTGGGACTTGCTGTCATGGCTCAGAATTTCTACTTCATAATACAGTGAACTCCCAGGCCACCGACCTCTTACCACTTCACCATCGGCAAATTTCCTACTCGGCATTTTCGAAAATTAGTCTGAATAGTTTTAAGGGGGGAAAATGAAGTCAATGCATGCACATCTGTCTTTTTTCATAGTTTAAACACAAAAGTACATTTTCAAAAAATTTCAATTGTAAGAAAGGTCGCTGGGGGAAAATATAACCCTTAAAGATGAGAAAATTAATGCTTAAAGAAGTTGACTGCTTTGTCCAAGGGTATAAAAATAAACAGCATGTAATGGCAGAGTTAGGGTAATATGGCGGTTTTTTTTTTATATATCACATTTCATCACTATATTATGGATATTAAGTTAATTATGACTACACATTAAGTCACCAATTAATCTGCACTATGCAAAATGCCACCCACTTATGGTAGACCATATTTCTTGCTGACTATAAGAAATATATATGGTATAATCTCAAAAATGACACATTTCCTGATTTAAAATTTTGCGTATAGTTTTAGAAAGGCTTAATTTTAACAAATTGCCTTTATTAAAAACCACAAATTCTATAAAACACTGGGAAAATCAAGGATGTATAATCAACATTATAATAACCCACCAACAGAGAAAAAAATAATTTCAAATTATAGTGAAGAGTAAATTTGGGGTTATTTCACAAAGCTTTCAAAGCTTCAAGTCCCAAATGCAAGTAAATGCCAATACCACACATCTGAACCAGCACATACGTGGCTTCATCCCAGTTCATACAGAAGACATTAGTTACAACATCCTTTTCCACTAAATCACATAAAGTATTGTATAAATAATACTCCAAGAAGTCAAAAGCAATCTACAGGAATTGCCTCTCACTAGGGGTCTGTTTGCCACCTTTTTTCAAACATAAAGTGATTGCTAGGTGCTCCCAGAGCTTAGGTAGGCTTCTCCCTTTGTGACCAGCAGATTCACAAATCCACCCAATACCAATACCAGCTGAACTAGCTGGAAATGGTCCAAAAAGTAGGTATTACCTAACAAAAGATCTCTCCCCAAGTCACCTTCATCTCACCAACTTAGCAATCTCTTGTATTTCACCAGGATATATAAATATACATGCCTCATTAGGCTCCTGTCAAGAGTGACTATACAACATTTAAAACTTTTGAAGACTGGGGAGTTGAGAAAGGAGAAAATTACATCACCCAACCTTTCTGGAGAAAAAGTCTTTCCTAAGAGCCACATTTCTTCACTAGTACTCACCAGAGAAAAAACTTAAGGAGTTTCACTTGTTTTGATAGATAGTACTACTCTGGTAGATGAAAGAAAACACATCTACTTTTATCTGGAGATTAGAGGACTCAGTTCATTTACACATTAGGTAAGATTGTTTCTTCCAACAGCTACCTGAGATAGCATCACTGTGGTAATGAATGGGTTTGGACTTAGAAAGGGAGAAAGGGAAAGAGGATGCAGAAGTTCAGGGGATGAAATCATACCTGGAAAGGAGCCAGCTGAGGCATATCTTGAGAAGTAGGGGGCAGTGGACATCTAGAGGTGTGGAGGAGGGGTACATAAAAGGAGACAATAGCAAGCATTGCCTACCTATTTCAACATTTGGCTCCAAAGAGTAAGAAAGAGGAAGGAAATGTGCCCTTCTCTCTTGTGCCCCAGGCCCTCCTCCAAAGATCCTCTCTAAAATTAAACCATGGTTAATCAGTACTAGTTCTCCAACACTGGTCACATAGGACTTCTCTCTACATGAAGATGATATTCAAGCTTCAAGCAACTCTTACAAACCTTTGAAACACAGTCCCTATGGACTTAAAGCAGATAATCTGCCATTCTGAAAGTAATTTACTGGCACCTTTCCAGAGCACCACATCGACACTATCTGTGCAATACTGAACACAGGTATATGCCAGAGAGGTTTTCCTGTTATCAGCTAAGTATTAACCTAAGTTAAATAACGATATCAGGAAAACAGGTTAAGTCTCCAGGCTTAATTTTTTTTTTTTTTAAACAAATGGGTATTAATAGTGATCTGTTATATAGTGGTTGAAAAAGAAAAATCAAACCAGCCAGCACTCTTTTTAGGAAACTACTATCTTAAATGTTCCATAAAATGAAAACAGAAACAGTATATGCATGCCATTTTGCACAAGAGGCACAAACAATTATCACCGTGTAATGATAACAGTGCAATTACATCCTTCAACAATCTCCCACAAAGTGAATTAGCCAGGATAAGACACAAAAGCATATTATATACTCACTTTAAATGAGTCAAAAGACATATGAACTGGCTCTCCTTAGAAGGGACAGTTTAAGCAATGCTTGCAACAAAAACTGTTTGCTGAACACAATTGTCTTCAGTCGCCACAAGAAGTGGAAACATGGGGACCCTCGGTCTTTTCTCTATGAAGTTACGTGTTTTTTAACTTTAGTGCCAATTGGTACTGGCATCCTCACACATTTCAGTTCCAATGTTTCTGTCAACACAAAAGAACACTGCAATTCTGTTCCTAACAGTGATACATCGGTTGTTTTGTTTCTGTTTTTTTAAATCACTTTTCCTTTCCTTTTCCAAATTATTCTAAATGTTGCAGGGAAAGAGATGCACAAAGGAAAACTGACAACTCCCCTCAACACCTCAGCCCACGGTTGGATTATTAGGCAAACTGTAAATAGGAACCAGGATCCAAGCCCCAGCAGCAGGATGCAAAAGAAATGCCACCTTTCTGGTGGTAAAGGCAGAATGGTCTGACGTTTCCCTAAAGATAACGATTAAACCCCTCCTACTCACTCTCCTTCCTCCAGCCTGGACCGCTCTTAAAAACTAAACTTAAACCGCCCCATCTGGAACCTCCCGCTCTTCTCCAATAGCCCCCCTGCTTACACAGTTGCTCCATAGTGTAATTAGAGTTCGAAGTGTTTATCTGCAAGGTCCCTCAGAGCTGGAGCCAAGAGAGTGT
This sequence comes from Uropsilus gracilis, assembly GCA_004024945.1. Taxonomy (NCBI): domain Eukaryota; kingdom Metazoa; phylum Chordata; class Mammalia; order Eulipotyphla; family Talpidae; genus Uropsilus; species Uropsilus gracilis. Next base: position 9,701 of record PVHY01019420.1, on the reverse strand, counting down.
GGCTAAGACTGGTGCTTGCTTGCCCCACACCGCTGAAACCGGCACTCGCACCAGGTTGAGCCCTTAGGTCGTCCATGTGCTATCTAGTGCATCTAATGGGTCTTTCTGAGATCCACGGCGTGACCCTCCCCCGCATCGTGCAATCACCGGGGTGAAGGCCCTAGAACCAGGCCCTCTGCAATCAAGTGATTATTAAGTGCCCCCTTGAAACTGTTGGGCAGTATCAAACCAAAGAACTCCTTTTAAGCCTTAAAAAGATAAAACACAGGATCGAGATTCAGCAGAAGCAACTTAGTTAACTGTTTCTGGAATGAGCGGCGACACCGGGCAAAGGAGTTCAACAGACACAAGCGAGGAGCTCTGCAGTTGGCACGGGAAGATCAGCAAACCCACACGGCCACGACTCGCAAGGCCAATGACAACCCGCGCCTGTTAAAGGCAACTTTTGCAACCCCACTTCCCCGTCCACCAGGCTGCCGCGCCTTTCTCGCTAGCCTCCAGTCGGGCAGGACCGGCCAAACCACCCACGTATCTGTCAAAAAGGCAAAAAGGCTCTGAGAGCTGGCCTGGTGCTGCAGGGCGGGGACAAAAGGGCCGAGGAGGGTCACCCACCCACAAATCCTCCCCAACCTACATCATTTTACATCGACGCAGCGCGCTCAAAATGGAGGGAAACGTCCGCAATTTAAAACCGGTAGCTCCATTTCCGCAGCGACCAGAGCGCGCTCGGCTCCTACTCAGCCGCGGCCCCGAAAGACCCGGAGGAGGAGAGGAGGCCGCCGCCTCCTGGAGCGGGTGCGGGGCTGGATCCCGGCCCACAGTCCGACCGTGCCTGGGGTCTTCCCAACCAGATCCTGGGAGTCTGCGCCGCAGGAAACCAGCGCGGGTGGAGGCGCTCACCTGTGTCGGGCTCCGACAGGAACAAGAACCGCTCCCGGAGAGTCGCGGAGCAGCAATCTGGCGCCGGTTCCGCGCGCGCGACGCTGCCCCGCCGCGTTCTCGCGCTCTCGCAATCCGCGGTCCCGCGCCCTGGACGCGCGCCTCTCGGGTCCCGCCCCCAACTCGCCCCGCCTACCAGCGGGTCTCCCAGGGTTTCCATTGGCTCATCGGCCTTTTGAATCGTCCCCAGCGCAATTGATTGGTTGTGCGCCATGGCGCGTCCGACCCGCCCCTCGGCAAGGCGGCGGAGCTGAGTTCAGGGATCCTAGCCAGGCGGATCAAGCTCTGGTGTAGTTCGAGTCCTGTGTTTGTTTGGGTCTTATCGCAGCTGCCCAGGCGCTCTTACTGCCTAAGGACCCCACGCACTCCCGCCTTTTTCCTCCCGCCAGTCCCCACAGCAGCCTAGCATTGCGCAGTAAAGGATTTGGGGTGCAAGGTGGCGTGGCGAGAGAGATAATAAGCTACAAAGAAAATAAATTAATACGGCAACAACTAAAGATCAGCTGTCCAAGACTGAAAGTGCTTCTTACTAAAAACACGATTGTGTTATTACCCTGGTCAAATCTTCCAGAAGCCTACGTGCCGAAGTGGCTCTGAAGGGGATCAGGTTCTCCTTTGTCTTGGTGATGCCTGCAGTTGGTTAGAAGCCGACCTGAACCCCAGCGAGGGCTCCGGGAGGGAAGGGTAGTAAAAAATGCCCAGTGGTTCCCTCTAACAAAGGAAGGAGGATTAGTACTAAGGGGAAACCCTGCCAAGAAATAGTAGGAAATACTCAATCAACGTAGGTGATGGGACAGAAAATTTTGTGCCTCCCTGAGATGCTTCTTAATCTGCATCCCACTGTCTGGTTTTTGTTTCTAAAATAGTAGATCTTTGTTGTTAAATCCGAATCTGGTATGTACCCCAAGCCTTATTTTTCCCCTCCAAGATATTATTGGTTTCCTTCCTTTGAGGTTAAGAGTTTGAAGCAATCCATTGAGGTTCCTTATTTTGCAATATGGTTTTAATAAAAGTATTTCTTAACACCCTTACTAAGTTAGTCTATGTTGGAAGCACTTAAAATATATAAAATATAATAATGAGTAGGCTTTTTCATTTATAGCACAGCTTCAGGTGCAAGAGCTCCTAGTATAATAACAAAACCCCTAAGTTTACTACAAAAAAAAAAAGTATTACACTGAGTTTTCTCTGTCACTCATATCCTGTATGAATGAGTTCACTTAAGAGCTTTTCCTGAGAACAAGTTCTGACATGGAATTGTCATCATTGACATGAAATTAACCCTGGGTGAAAATGTAGGATACAGAAATGCACACTGTACTTCAAAGTTAAACTAGCTTTATGAGGGCAAACCCTAAGCCTGGATCATCTTAACCCTTATTAGCCCAACTCTTTGTTTTGCAGCAAATAGAAATGAGAATACTACATCAAGTCTCTGGGAACTGAAAATAGTTATTAATCCTAATAGCCAAAGAGTGTGACATTATTCTTTTCTCATATCCTCTACCCAAGAGTTCACTGAGGTACATATTTCCTGAATCATTTCCAGGTATGAAGATTCATTTTAAAAAAGAATTTCATTTTGAAGAACAGATTTATAAAGTCTCATTTTAACAAAATGAAATGAAAAGATTATAAGTTACTAGAGTCAGCTTCACTAATGATCTTGACAGAAAAAAATAAGCAAAAATTTTAGTGGACAAACATATTGCAAAAAGACAGGTAAATATCTAGGGTACTTTCTCAATAAAGAAATCTTGATATTTTCCTCTTCTTTTCTTAAAAAACCAGTAAAAAAATGTATAGATTTGGGACTGGAGAATTTCCTGGGTTAGTTCTCATAGAGATGCTTGTCAATATCAATTAACAAGTTGTAAGTTTTCAGAATATATAAATTAAGTTACTTAAACACCCATGTCTTAATGGTGTTATTGTTAACCGTGGCTGTGAGTGGCATGGACCCCTTCCCCATTTACAGGGAAAATGAGAAAAAGAGCAAAGCCTGTCAACACTGCCACTAAAAAAACCAAATAAATAAATAGATAAATAAATAGATAAATAAATAAATAAATAAATAAATAAATAAATAAATAAATAAATAAATAAATAATAAAATAAACGCAGAATGGGTCAAGAAACTTCGCATAGGAAATACAGGAATCACAGTTTAATGCATTCAGTTGTAGCTGTTATTTGAATCGGCTTCCCAGATGAAGCTACTAGGACTGAAACCTCTCTTTCAAGAAACAGGGGTAGGTAAAATTTCTCATCACATAAAGTCCAGTTGGACTCACTTGATTTTGTTTTATGAGGAACAAACTTTTATACACTAAGAACTGTAGGGAAAAAAAGCCTTTGTTCATGAAGTAGAACCATTAGAACCATCTAATAAAAACACATTTCTACTCATGCTGTTTGATCTGAATGGTTCCTAGTCACACAGACACAGAATTCATGATTAACATGATGGAAATGATATCTATCCCATTAATTGTTTATTCTAAGTTTTATTTGAAGCACACACACATATTGGGGCACTTATTATTCTACTTTTTTCTTAAAAATTGACTGGGGGGGAGGGGCTGAATAATGGATCCAAGGTCAGTAATACCTTCAACTTCAATGGAAGAATTACAATAGGCGAGACATATGCATCTGCATGTGTCAGTGATACAGAAAGAAAAGTAGAAGCAGAAGCTGGTATAAAAATCATAATAATTAACCTATATTTATCCATGTCTTACCTTGGCTGGCAGGTGCTCTAAAAACTAGTCTTTATTTATTTAACACTCTGACACCTCAGTACCAGGTAGTTATTCTGGTTCCAGTTCTGGCTCTCACTTTCAATCCTTGTCCAACTAGTTTTCTAAGCTTAATTTCCTCATCTGTAAAATGGGGATAATAACTATACCTAGTCTGCAAGTTAATTGTAAGGATTAAATGCAATTATACATGTTGGAAAGTATAGTAGGCAGTAACTCTTTAACTTTGTTTCATATCATTAAGTGCCATCTAAAAATCAGTTATAAAGGGTGTTTTTAATACCCTGTGTGTCAATAAATGTATAATGCACTTATTTTTTATCTAAATACTCAAATTTTTGAATCTTCCTATACTGTGTATTCAAATATGACCCCCTCTTCAGTCTTTACATCCACACTATTCCAATTGAAATATTTAACTCATTGGGTTCATCTTAAGTCTAAGATAATTTGTTCAGAATAGTTATTATGCAAACCTGTTTTTTATTAACATTCACTAGCAATTACTTAAAAATAGACTAAAATTTGTTTGGGTGTGCTGGGAATCCTATAATATTTCTCTATAGGAAAAAATTCAAACTTCATTTCATGACATACAAGAAAACCCTTTAAAAATTTTGTATGCAAAAAAAGGAAGAAAGGAGCCTGATATGGTGGCGTGTGCCTCTAATCCTAGCTACCTGGGAGGCTGAGGCTGGGGATCACTTGAGTCCATGAGTTTGAGACTACCCCGGCAACAGAGACCTAGTCTCTAAAAAAAAGGGAGGGGAAGGAGGAGAGGAGAAGGGGAAGTAGGAAGGAAAGCAGGGAGGGGAGGTGGAGAGAGGGAGGAGGGGGGAGGGAGGAAGGAAGATAGGAAGGAAACTAGACCACTATTTCATACCACACACAAAAATGCTTAAAAACGTAGATGTAAGACCTGAAAATACAAAGTTCATAGAAGAAAACATAGGCAAAACATTCCATGCAATTTTTCAGAAAATAAAAAGAAAAGCCGTTTCACAAAAAATTTCTAAAAAGAGAAAGTGCATACTTTCTGAAGTGTATTTTATAACTCAACACAGGCTTCATCACCAGACTTTGTAAGTTTAATTGCAGTGTATACAAGGATGTTTACATTATCACAACCACCACTTTTGTTTACATGGGTGTAATATCAGAGCTTTGCCTGATGCAATTGTACATTGTATGTGTTCGAAAACCAATTCCCAGTACTTTTCCATAGATTTTTAAAATTTTTATCACAATGTTAGTAATAACGTTGACTTTATTAGATGTTTCACCTCTGATATAAATTCTCAAAAGCTTTAGTTTGAAAATTTATCCTTGAATAAAAACAGTACAATTGGAATCAATTTAACAAATTTCGTATCAGAATTGCTTGATGATAGTAATATAAAATTGACAAAATTTATCTACTTACGGAGCATGCTAATAAAGTCAATGTTTACATTATTTACTATTTTACTTATGTATCTTTAATATTATCTCAATGATAAAGTAAACCACCATTTTACTTTTTCATAGCTACAGTCTACATATTCCAAGTAGTATGGCTGGAAAAGTATATTGGCAAACTTAATAGTGTTAATCACATTTTAATTAATGTACATTAAATAATAAAACAATAAAAAACAAACTCAATAGAGACGTGGTAGACATAATAACTATCCTGCCTGCATTTCGAGGAGAGTTTAAGAACATACATAATGCAAACAGAAGAGTGCTACCTGCTTGCAACATGACCAGCAGTATTTTATATAGCAATAGATGTAATAACTTCTTTGAAAGACAGTCCAAAAAAAATGAAAACACAGAATGATGACGATCAGTGCTATCCATACACATGTTATTTTGGAAGAGTGTTATTTCACAGAATGGACATGATTCTGTATACTTCATTCACTATTCAGTAAAGTAGATAAGGAAGTGCATAAAATCATTTAATAAAGATGATTTTAAGTAGTACAAGAACAGAAACTCTCCTAATTAAATTTTTCCCAGGCTGTACTCCTCTTCCCTCTCCCTCCCCCCTCTCCACTTCTCCTGCCTTCCTGCTTCTTTTGAGGCCAGTCTGGTCTTATGCCCAAAGAAGCTTCCCCTGCTTCTCTGCTCACATGTGCTTTCTACGTACACATCACCACCGTACCCTTTACACCATGTTATCACAGCCACACTCCAGGAAGGCTAAAAACCAGACTAGTAAATTAATCTGTAAAAATCTGGGGCTGGTTACTGAGTTTTTCTGAGGCTTATTTAAGGTAAGAAGCAAAAGAATTTTCTACCCAAGTGCCCCAGAACAGATGAGTGGATGAAAAAGATGTGGTATATATACACAATGGAGTATTACTTATCAATTAAAAATGACAAATTTGATGAACTTATAGACACCTGGATGTCTATAAGACATCATTCTAGCGGAAACAAGCCAGACAGAAAGGAACAGAAACCAAATGGTTTCACTAATATATGGTCAACCAAATGAAACTACACAAGGGGAGAGAGGGGACCAGCTGGAGCGGGCGGGGAGGGGAGGTGATGGTGATGGGTGACCCCCAGGGACTGAAATGATGTAAAAAAAATAATAATAATAAAGCAGATATTGGTTAAAAAAAAAAAAGAATTTTCTTTGGTATCAATTGTTCCTATTCAGGTGGATAAAGAAACTTGCCTCCGCTACCCTCTGCTGCCACTGGCCCTATTTCTCTGCCATCACTGTCACCATCTGCCCTACTAAGTGGTCTCTCTGCTTTGCTCTTGGCTCTGCACCCTCTTCTCTCTTCAGCAAGGTAGTTCAATGGTTCTTTTTTAAAACACCAGTATATTCCATATGGAGTTCAGACACTATATTTGGGGCATGTGTTCTGTTGTGTTGGCCCAGCTGCCTTACTGTGAGACCTTTGGTGAAGCTTTTCACTCCCACCTTCCAGCTACAGTCTGAGCTTAGAGGTAGACAGGGTTCATGTGTATACAGAAACCGCTTGTGTAATACATAATCACCATGTTGCTTCACTTCTGAACAAAGGTAATACTTAGCCCATCAGATGCTAATGTTTAAAACTTCATTTCTTTTCAGTGATTTTTTTCCCAGTTCTCTTAAATGAAACTGCACCCCGACCTTTAAGAAAAGTAGGGAAGCATCCAAAGTTGTCATTGGGAGATTGGAAATGGAAGGACTAGGGAGGGGGCTGATAGCTAAGGAGAATCTCCTGAATAGAAAATACTTTATGTTCCTAATCTTACTTACAGCTCAGACCACTCATAAAATTATCCCCATTTTTCAGATGAAGAAACTGAGACTTAGAGAAATTAACACCCACATAAAATCACAACCAATGAGTAAGTACTAGGGCAGAAATGCTAACCCTGGTCTATGGATCAAATTGCCTGACCTCTCCACTACCCGATTCCCCCAGATCCTCTAGGAAGCCAACTGGTTCTCCTGGCCATTCCTGCTAGTTGCCACACAAAATTTGTGTTTCATGATCACAGAGTCATGCCAGCTAGAGACTTCTCAAGTGATTAAAGCACAGCTCATGGGTTACATTTCTAGGGTAAAGAGCAGCCATGATGATTCTCCCTGAATATACCTGAATGTTAACTTGCTCTTGTTTCCACCTTTTTAGTCTCCCCTCCATGACTTCATTCTGATGCCCCAATTCTGGATTCTGCAGGATGACTGACATTAGTTTTTTTCCAAGAAACTCTTAGAAGATTCACTTTTAAATAAGCAGAATAACTGTAATCTTCTACTACGTTTAGTACAGTAGCTGGTGCAATTAAATCAGCTAAAAGCGTGACTGAGGGTGATGATAGAAAATATTTGACATGAATGTTTAGAATCAAATTTGCATAATTACTTTAAGTATCTTCATTTTACCTGAGCAGGAGCATCCTAATTGATTGTGTAACTAAAACTTATTTAAAGCACAGTAGTGTATTGATACTTCATTCAAAACACACTTCCATCAATGACTAAAAATATATGTGAATATTATCTTTATCTAGTATTATCTAATATCATCTTTAAAAAGATGAAATGCAATTGCAACATAAATCTATTTGAAAATTGTAGAGTAGGTGTGAATAGCTATTCAACAATTCAAAATTTTAGTTATGAATATTTAGGTAGAAAAAATTATATATATTCATACCAAGTGGCTCAAGGTTATTTCTTTCCTTGTTTTTCTATAATACAAATGACTAGGATACCTGAAATAACCATTGCATTAGCAAAATTACATCATGTACTTGGTTGGGGATTTTCCAGCCTTTCTCCAAGATAAGTCACATCAAACAAAACCTCTTATCAGATCCATTTTAAGCTTTTTTTTTTTTGAGACTAGGTCTTGCTATTTTTGCCTGCGGAACCACAGGCTCTCGTTGCCCGGGTTACCACAGACTCAAGTAATCCCCAGCCTCAGCTTCCCAGGTAGCTGGGATTACAGGCGCGTGCCACCACACCCAGCTATTTTTTGGGACTAGGTCTCGGTACGGGCCCCAGACGGGACTCGAACCGCGATCCCTAGCCCCTGCCCCTTCATAGGCTGAAGCTTACAGGCACGAGCAACCGTGCCTGGTCCCATTTTAAGCTTATTTGAGTTTTTCATACTTACATTTCTAAAATAACATTTTAGAAATTTTAGAAATATAAATAACATTTTCTCCATATAAAGTAATAAAGAAATACTTATCTTGGGCCACTCAAAATGATCCAATTTAGAAAATATGAGTATTTTATGTAATATGTAATTACCATGGTAGAAGCCTCCCATTAACATTAATCTGCAAAACAGCATTCTAGTAGTACATATGAAAAATGTCATAACTTGAAATACATAATTCCCAGTTTTATTTTATTTTTTTACAATTGTCTTATTTTTAAAAATATGAACCTTTAAAATCTTTTATTGAGATAACATTCACTTACATTATTGTTGTTACTTTGGAAACATAGGCTCCCTCCACTCAGCTCCAGTTCAGCTGACTCCAGTCTCCAACAAATCACCCATAGTCCAGACCCAAGTCCACTGTTCAATTTTGCTTCTTTTTTCTGACTCCTCTTACCTGCTGCCCCCTATATGCTTCAAACTATACTCAGCTTTCAAGAGTTAGGGCTTTTTTTTCTCTTTGAACTTTTATTAAATAATTTATTTGTATATGTTGCACATCTTTGTGATCTCTGGGGTTCGCCCACTGCCTTCCCTCCCTTACCGTTCCCACCCTCTCCCGTCCCCCCGTCCCTAGTTGTGTAGTTCAATTTGTTAACTTGTTTTGACTTTTCCTCATTTTTTTTCGTTTATTTTCCCCATGTCCCGTATATTAGTAAAGCCATTTGGTTTTTCTTTTTCTGACTTGTTCCTGCTAATATGATTTCTTGTAAGTACCTCCATGTTATCATAAAACTGTCTAATTTGTTGTTTTTAATTGATGCATAATATTCCAATGTGCGTATGTACCACATCTTTTTCACCCAGTCTTCTGTCCTGGGACATTTGGGTTGTTTCTATGCCCTTGCAAATTATAAATAGTGCTGCAGTAAACATCCGGGCACAGGTGTCCTTTTGTACAAGCATTGAGGTCTCCTTTGGGTAGATCCCCAGAAGAGTGATTGCTGGGTCAAATGGTAGTTCCATTTCCATTAGTTTGAGGGTCCTTCACACAGTTTCCATAGTGGCTGAACCAGTTTACATTACCACCAGCAGTGTAAGAGTGTTTCTCTCTCTCTCTACAACCATGCCAGCACTTATTGTTGCCCGTTTTTTGGATGTGGGCCTTTCTTACTGGTGTAAGGTGGTATCTCATTGTGGTTTTGATTTGCATTTCCCTGACTGCTAGTGATGTTGAGCATTTTCTCATCTGCCTGTTGGCCATTTGTATTTCCTCTTTGGATAAGTGTCTTAGTTCTTCTCCCCCCTGCCTTTTTTTTTTTATATATATATATAGTTTTATTTTGTTCTTTGGGTTACAAACACTGTTATATAATTTTCCCCCCTCCCT
>PVHY01019419.1:0-27418 GCA_004024945.1 Uropsilus gracilis | reverse complement strand
TTTTTAATTCTTGACATCATCATTCCTGCTTTCAAGCTTTGGGGGGAACACCTTAGTAAGGATTTGAACATAGTCAAGGATTTAGGGTGACTTAGAAGAATATGGCAACACTCCTGCCCACTACACACTAATCAGGTCACCACACTGAGGGAGCCTGCTGTGTGTTAGGTCCTCTGAAGGGATTAAGTGTCCCCCCCCCCCCGAAGGAGTTTGGTTCCAGCAGGAGAGATAGGAGAGCAAGCAGACACACAGAACCTGACATGTGTGGTACTTCAGTGTGAACAAGACTGCAAGAGAGGTATGGCTGCATCACTGGGGTGTCTACTCATTTCCTTTGGCTACTCTGACAAGTCACCACAAACTTAGTGACTTAAAACACCACAATTTTATCTTCTTACCTTTGCAGAGGCCAGAATGAATCTGATGGAGCTAAACTCAACATGCTCTTGGCTGCTCTGATTCCATCAAAGTCCCCAGGGGCAGTTCACTCCTTCATGACACCAAGACTGTATTCCTTACTGCCAGCCCAGTTTCTCCAAATTCTGGTTCTATCACATGATGCCTTTTCCTCCTCTGGTTTCCTGCCTCCCTTTATAAGAAGCCCTGTGATGACATTGAGCCCACCAGGAGAGTCTCCTGGTCTCAAGGAAATACTTCCCCTTACCATTCCCAGGCTTTGGGAATTTAGACAACCAGAGGCAGGATAAGGGGTGCAGAATTCCATGAAACTTTTTCCCAGTGCAAGCAAAGGAGGGTTCAGCATTGGTATTCTGTGGTGCAAATCTGGAGCCACGGATGTCCAGTTTTCAGCTGCACCTGCCCTTCCTACCTCCTCCTCCAAGCTCCTGGCATTAGGGAGACACTGAAGCTTGGTCAAGACAGGGCCATCTACCACCTTTCTCAGATACAGCAACCAAAGCACAGAGGATTTCCCAGTTCTGCATTGGAAAATAACAAAGAACATTTAAATATCAAATACCTGATGTGAACACTTGTTTCATGTAATGAATGATGCTAAGTGGTTTAAATGGATTATCTTATTTAATCCTCAAAATGAGCTCTCTGCATGAATATCATCTTGTCCCCATGTTTGAGATAAGGAAACTAAACTTTAATAAGGTTGATCAATATAGCCAATGCTCTCTCTAATGTTTAAAAATTTGCTCTAACCACAACTCCATTCTAGTACTTAATTTACCTAATTCTCAGTCTAGAGATCTCTCCAGCAAAAGAGGCCATAAGATAGAAAAGATGAGAGTATAGGTTCTTGACCCTAGGCACAAAATAAACCTATAAAATTGGGTCAGTTGCTTAATTTCTATGCATCTCAATTCTACATCCAGAAACTAGAGCTAGAAATATTATCTATTTTAAGGGGATTGTAGAACCTTACATTCTATCTTAAGGAGCCCTCAGATGATTCTGCGTGGTTCTGGGGGAACCACTCTGAAAACTGAGTTATGTTCTCTCTCATAATTGGTCTTATCACTGAACAAGAGTCAACCAATGATGACAGGCTATTATAACTGCAAGAAAAAGAAGAGTGTTATTAGTTACAAGCAATCCAACAGAGGCAAGATTGATTATAAAACTTTTTAAATTTTCATGTTAAAAATTTTTATTGACAGAATTAATATCTTAATTTTAAGTGTATGACATTATGATTTGATATTTGTATATATTATAAAATGTTCATGAATAAATCTAGTTAATAATACTTTATTATATATTTGAAAATTGCTTAGAAAGTAGATTTTAAAGGATCTTATGACCCAAAAGAAAGTTACTATTTGTGCTGATGATGTTTATAAACTTAACTGAGATGGTTTAATAAAGATTATATTGAAAAATATTTATAAATATTACGTACTTGTAATACAATCAGTGTTTGTCGGTACCTTCCTATTATTTGACTAAGAATATTAATAAATTTTATGCTGAAATTTTTTATTGAGACAGAATTGACATACAACCTTATCTTAAGTTTAGGTGTACAACATTATGATTTGATATTTGTATAAACTACAAATATATACAAATATGTTAATAGTGAGAATATAGACACATCTTTGTGAAGACTGGAGTTGTGAAAGGTATTCTTTGATGTGGGACTTTCAAGTGGTCTTGGTGATGAGTATCTTGATGCATGATCTAGTCCAAGTAGATGTTAAGCCCCCTGCACAGGGTATATGGGGGGGTCATCACCCTGGTGAAAGACTTTGCTTGTCTGTTAACTGTTTTCTCTCAGTTCTGTGCTCTTAGAACTTGCTTGGTGAAAGCAAGACAAGGGTCAGAAGCTAGCAAACTCTATACTTCCTTTGCCTATTACCTTTCTATAAGGAACTAGCAGTCAGTGACACTGGGTAAACTGATATGGGGGTACCTGTCTGCATCACCCCAAGAATGTTTCTTCATCTGAGTTTTGGTTGCAGGTGGCTCTAATTGCCAGCTTCTTTTTGCTTTCCCAGAAGCTGACACATGGAGCCCGCCCCCTCTCCTCAAAGGTACCTGTACCCACTGGTCAGCACTTTCCCCAGAATAAAACAGACTTAAGTCTTCGCTGCAGAGGCTCCTTCTCCAAGTCTAGGATAGCAACATTCAGGCAGTGTCCTTTCCCTAAAGGTCTGTCAGTCATGACAGGCTCCCACATTCTGGAAACACCACCACCATCTTCTCTCCTTCCTCTGCCAGTCTCACAGTCTTTAGCTTCTCTGCAGTGACTGTCTCTGTGCTAATTCTGTATTACACTGGTGCTCCATGTTGCTTTTCTCTGTCCTTCAACAGCTGTTTAATCAACTCCTTCTAGTGAATTCTCTCTGTTAAAATAACTAATGCGGATTCTGTTTCTAGACCCTGAACGATAATACAGAGCTTAAATATACAAACACGATTCATGGACATTTATGTATGTATGCACACACATTTACACATGCTTCAGATATGCAAATTCATAACACTTTCCTCAATTTGCTCCAGTCTCACGTCTGCTACCTTAGCCTTCATTAATGCTTTCTCCTTCCCAGCTTCTAAAATGCATCACAAAGAGCAAAGTGATATTCTAGATGATGCATTAGTTTTCTTCTCTTATAAATGTAAGTTCTTCTTATAAATATAAACATCTGCTTGATGCTTTATACATAAAAACTTATAGGACAACTCTTTTCAATATCAGGCAATCGGGGTGTTATCATTTGTTAATGACATACTGGCTCAAACTGGAAATTTTAAACAATCCCATGATAGAAAAAGTCCTCAATGACTCTTTCACTGCTTGTTCATTTATTGAACATGTGTTATTTCTCACTCAGTGCCCAACACACTTCAGATACAGGAGTCTTAGCTCCTCTGGGCACAGAGAAAGCTGTGTACAGAAACCTAGGTTGGGGACTCTTAAACTTACTTATCCCCCCCTTATGAAAGATGGGGATGGTAACAAATATTGCTCACAAGGTTTAAGAAACTAAGCAGTGTTTGACACAATGGGGGTACTTGGTAATGCCAGCTCCTGTGACTATCAGCATCATCATTGGAGATCTATCTGCAGGAGGCCTTGGTTGCCCTAAAACCTTATTTATCCACCAGAAGACCCCAGAGGGCTGAACATCAGATCCCACTCAGTGCTCCATGGTGTTATCCTGGAAAAGTTACTTTGCTTCTCTGAGCTTCCATTGCTTTGAGTGTAAGATGGTGACAGTGGTGTCCACCACATGCTGTGTTTACACAAATGTGCTGGTACACACACAACCACAGTCTCTACCCACCAGACACTTAGTAAATAGTGTCACTCCTCCAGCTTACACTGTGAGACCATGTGGCTGGAGAAGCTGTCCTGGTAGGCAGAACCTTGAGCAAGACAAAGGTGCTACCTTCAAAGAGTGTAAACATGTTTATTACAGCACTATTCAAAATAGTCAGGATTTGGAAATAACCCAAATGCCCCAAAATAGATGAATGAATGAAAAAGTTGTGGCATATTTATACAGTGGAATATTATTCATCAATCAAAAATAAAAAATATAAAACATCTGTGATAACATGGATGGACTTAAGAAGGAATCATATTAGCAGAAATAAGTAGAAAGAAAAAGACAGAAACCAGATGGTCTCACTTATAGATGGGATATAAGGAAAACAAACAAAAGGTCAAGAGAAAAGTCAAAACAAGTTAACAACCAAACTAAAGTATACATCTGGGGAGAAGAGTCTGGGGGAAAAACCAGGGAAGGAACAAGCACCAAAGATCAAGATGATAATTTACAGTGATATGGAGGCAGGAATACAATGATGTAAAATATATATAAATAAAATTATAGAAGTACTCAAAAAACTGTATATATTAACTTTCTAATATCTTTGTAATAGAAATAAAATAAAATATTTCATAAAAACAAAGAGCTTAGGCAGACACATACACTGGTGAGTCCATGCCATGTATGCCAATGAAGGAGCATAAAGTTAGCATAGTTGGGGTGGTGACTAGGGTAGTCAGGGACTTCTCTCTGTGGAAGTGATATCAGTAAAGGAAACAATGCACATCTGTACAAAGATTTGGAGAAGAAGAATTCCGGTCAGGGAAGGAAACACTCCTCTACTATAAAATATATATTATATAAACTTTTGCCATTTGTGACAACATGGATGAAACTGGAGGGGTTGGCACTAAGTGAAATAAACCAAGAGAAAGACAACAACAGATGGTTTCATTTTTATGTGGAATAAATAGAGAAACAAAACAAAAGGTCAAATGGAACCAACCTAGACATCTGACTGTGGAATAGAGGCAACTGGGGACGGGTGAGGGTGGAGAGCAGGGTGTGAAGGGAGCACAGGGGTCTACAGTGGAGGGCTGTGGGTGCCTTGGTGTGATGCAGAAACATACATCTAAAAGAGATGGGATCTCATACTTCTGAACCATCTATAGTGTATTATAAGCCAGTGATACCTTATTTTAAAAATAAGTGACAGAAAAACAAATGTAAAATCTCCAGGGGTGGTTAGGGGGTGTTCAAGATGCAGGAAGAGACAAAGGGAGCAGGGTCCTGTGAGTGAATAATATGAAAAAGGTAGAGTTAAAGAGCTGCCAGGTCAGGCTGGGGATGGCGAGAATGCTGGGTTTGGGGTTGATTATTAGGGAAAGGCACCGAAGAGCTGAGTTCTGAGGAAACAACAATAATCTGATATTTTTATAAAAAATTGCTTCAGTTGCTCATGTACAGTTCTCTGTGGAGCAAGAGAGAGGAACAGGGGAGTCTGGGCAGGTGGGAGAGTACTTTGCCATATTTGAAACAGGATGCTAGTGGTCTGGGCTGAGGGAGCATGGTGAGATATGACTGAATTAAGGATATATTTTGGAGACACAACTTCTTTACAGGACTGGCTGATATGCTGCAATAGAAATGAGAGAGAGGCACATATTGGAGTGGGATCAGAGTCAAGTTCAAATTTAGCCATGTAAAGCAAGATGTGTGCTAGACATCTACGCAGAAATGCATGAGGAGCGGGCGGTATGGGAGTGAGCTGGGGCTATCTTCTCTGTCTCCGCTTCCTTTCCAATACAATAAGAGTAATTTATTGGAGCTCAAACATTAGCCTAAATAAATACATTAAATCACCATTTGGTCATTTGCTATGAATCTATTTATCATACAACAGTTTAGTGCAGAGATGGGAATTTTTATGGTGCCTAATGTCTACCTGGCCTTGAAGAGAGGTCGGTGTCCAGAATAGCAGAATGAACCCAGTAATAGGAGATGAAGTGGCACTTGAAATTATTTTCTCCCACAAGGCAGGGCAGACCTGTGTATGTAACCCATGCTGCCTCAGAATCTCACACAGACTTATGAATCACACTGAGTACCTCCTTCGGGTCATTTACTTCCCTCTATCAATTACTAGCCAAGGCAGACACAGTCTGAATTTAAACCAAATCACAATAGCTTTTTCCACCCACCACCCACTGAACTGCTCATCAGCATCATTAACGGTGTCTACCAGGGCGTCCATCCTTCCAGAAAGGGAGACAAAGAAACACCCACGTCTGGAAAATAACCTTTCCAATTACCTTTCTCCTCTATCCTGATGAGCCTGGCAGAATCATGAACCCCATCTCTTTATCTCAAAAGTGGTCTCTGCAGAGCAAAAGACAGGCAGTAGTTCTTCTCCTTGTTAGCTTAGCATCCCCAGCTTGCTGCTAAGCACAGATTCTTAAGGTTCTTTATCATCTTAATTGCATCTTGCATGCCCACCTTTTTGCTTGAGAAGCTCTGAGTATTAATCACTCCCAAGTCACTCTGTGTAATGCTGAGTGCTTTATCTTCCACTCTGTCACCAGCACCAAGAGACAGGAGGCTGCAGGCAGGCAAATGGCTTCCTGCTCTCTCACAACTTTCCTAAAACCCTCACAGCTCATCACCCTAGTGGTAAGCCTCTGGCCCTTTTCTCTGGGTAGCCATTCTTCACAACAGAGTGTTGCCCCCAATGCCATATGCATCAATGCCCACAGTAAAGCTACCAACCATCTGTTATTTTATTAACCCTTTGTGAGCACCACCCACAGAGGTGAATGACAGCACACTGCCATGTAGCAGCGACCAAGTTCTAGCAGCACTCACATTGCCTAACCCACGTTAGGAAAGCAAATTCTCACGTCCCACCTGGACCAGCCCATTAGTCAGCATCTCTGAGGATGGGACCCAGTGACCTGCTTTACTGATCTCTCCATGTACTTCCGATACACTCTCGAATTTGAGAACAACTGCACACCACTCTAGATGGGAAACACACGGCTAACCTCTCAGTGTGAGCAAACCTCTGGTTGGGTCACTTCACCCAGCACCTGTAAACAAGGGATCTTATCTGACTTGACCATCTCTCTGTCCCTTCCAGATCCAAAACTGTAAGCAAGTATATGTTGAAGCACCAGTAGCCATCAATAACGATGCTGGCAAGGATTTCAGTGGGTGGAAAAGCGACTGCGATTTAGTTTAAATTCAGACTGCGTCTGGCTTGGCTAGTAATTGATAGAGGGAAGTAAATGACCCAGAGGAGGTACTCAGTGTGATTCATAAGTCTGTGTGAAATTCTGAGGGGGCCACCATAGGACATGATGATTTTGATAACTATTAAATTGCACAGAGAGCTTCCTATCAGCCTGGCAGCTTGACAGCTTTCTCATGACCTATGAAGCACTCATAACTTGAAAGTAGGACAATGAATGTCAAAGTGTTCTATTCCCCCTCTCAAACTCAGCTGGGGCTTTCCTCACACGCTCCCAAGTTGGAGTTGGGTTCACACAGGGGCCGCACAAGCTCCCGTGTGTATCGATCGCATGGTCCTCACCACTGGAGGTCATTGAGAGGAGAGAGCAAGTTTTTACCCCAGCATCTGACTGGAAGTCTGGGGCTAAATAAAGGAATGGGCCAAGGATGGATGAAAATGTCATGTTGGTATAATTCATTCTGTGACAAAGAATTCCACAGGCACTGATAAGGTTATACCTTAGAGTCCTTTTAATCCATTTCTCCCTATTCATTCCCACTTTGCTTATTCCCTTTATTTGCTTTTAAGCCTCTTTCCCACCAACTGCTGTGGCAGTTTAACATCCTTTAAGCCAAATGACTGAACTAAGTCAATTCTGCATCAATCAATCAACTCTGTCTTTGCTCATCCCAGAAAGAATTAGTGAATCCTTTCCTCTTTTAAAAATGTACTTAAAAATATATATCCCTGTAACATGTATCTTCAAGCTTATTGTTTTAATGTGTGATGTACAGCTTCTAAACAGACATTTTCACTAAATGTTCTTGTATTTCTCCTCCTCCAACAGCAATGGCTCTCTTCACTCACTAACTGTTCCACATGTTAAGTGGGCTGGAAAGTTCCAGTTTTGGTCTCCTTAGGCATGTACATCAGCCACTCATGAACAGCACTGTGTGAAGATTTTATTGCCAATTCTGAGAATGGCAGACCAAATGTTATAAGGTTTAAGTATCTCCTAAGGAGAGTTACAAGGACACGGATGTGTCTAGAAATGACCATTGATCATGCTCATACACTGCTCACACTCACTGGCATGCTTGCAGGTATTTGCCTAAGATGTTCCAGGCAGAACATCAGTCAGTCAAGGCCCCTACCGGCTGGTGTGCACATACCCTCTCACAGTTTTCAATCAAGCACTAATCCACGCGCTGCTATGAAGGAATTTTACAGATGTAACTAAGGATACAAGTTAGTTGAGCCTACAAAAGGGAGCTTATTCTCAGGAAATCCTTATGAGCCACAGAACAATTCCTGGCTAGAGAGGTTGGAGTTCTAAAGGATATTCTTCACTCATGACTTTGAAGATGGAAAAGACCATAGGATAAGGGATGCAGGGACCAACAGCAGACTGTTCAGCAGGGAACGGCATCTCAGTCCAATAACTATAGTAACAAAATTTCAACAAAAACCTGAATAAGCTTTGAAAGCAGTAGATTTTTCCTTAGTCGATTTTTGTGATGAAACCACAGTTCTGGAAACCTCTTGATTTCAACCTTGCATAAGTCTGAACAGAGAACCCAGACAAGTTGTACCCAGGCTGTGAATTAATAAATGGTGTTGTACCAGTGAGAGTGGCTCATAAAAAAAAATGAAGAACAAGAACAAATGGTGGCAAGAATGTGGAGAAAAGGGAAATCTTTTGCACTGCTGGTGGGAATACAATGATATATGGGATTGCGATGGTAAGAATGATCAACCACTACAGAAAGCTGTGTGGAATTTCATCAAACTACTGAAAATGGAGCTACCATATGACTAAGCAATTCCAGTCCTAAGAACCTACTCAGAAGACATAAAAACATTAATTTGAAAGGAACCCTGCATGTCTATATTTATTGCAGCACTGTTTATAATAGCCAGGATATGGAAACAACCTAGATACCCAATAATGATACTCAATGAATAAACCAAGAAGATATGGTATATAGAGAGTATGGAATATTAGTGATTAAAGAATATAAACACATGCCATCTGCAGCAACATGGGTGGAGCTAGAAAGGATTATGCTCAGTGACATAAGTAAGTAAAGACTTATTTTTGGTGAACTATAGAGTCAGAAAAAAGGTAAAACTAGCAGGTAAGTTATAGATCTGAGTCATACAACAGGAAAGGAGGAGGAAGAGGGGTCAAAACAGAGGAAGAAAGAGCAAAGAGACTATGGTGATGGTTCATAGGTAATGTGGTGGTGGGAGATTTATGGGGATTACAACGAAGGGTTGACATCAAGTCTTGTACAAAAATGAATAGCAATGAAAGAAAATAAATTGTTTCAAAAGAACATAATAACACAAGTAAATAAACAAATCAATGATGTTGTTCTCAACTGTTAAATGTATAGCCACATGTTATCATAAGAGATGACTCAGATATCTCTTCCTTTACCCTAAAATGTAATTCAGTACTAGCATGTATATATCCCACATATTCCCTCCCCACTCCAGCCAGTCCCCCCAAATCCATCCCCTTACCTTACCATGCTTATGTTGCAAAAGAAGTTTCCAGAAATACAGTGACTCCCCATTATAACAGAAGGCAAACACAACATGTGAGGATAGCAAGAGACCAGGCTGCTCTGTGACAGTCAGTGTCACTTCTCTGTCCCCTAGCTCACCCCTAAGTATGGCTTTCACATGCTTTTTGCAAATAATTCATTATTTCTATGCTTCTAATCATCTAATACATATCCTGTTGCTCGCACTTCAGAGCTATTCTAACCCTCAATGCCCTGAATCCCCACAGATGGTGACAGCCACCGGATGACTCTACGACCCTGCAGCTGTCTGCTCCATGTTATTGGCCGTAATAGATGGGCTGGCCTTGCTCTGCCACCAAATTGAGACAGGCCCTATTTTTCAATTTCCTCCACGTGCACAATGATGGAAGGGAAGAATCATTTATGGTCTCTCCTGCTGGACTCTCGGTAAATTACAAGGCTGGGTTTAGGCTAAATGCTCTGCAGAAAAATCCAGCTGAAGGCTGAAGAATTTCCCTGCAGGGGTGATGACAGGGAAAGTGAGGGTGGTGTCTGGTTTTTTAACTTTCTGGTCTTGGCAGTTAGCGTTTAATGTAATGCATCACCATGAATCATCGAGGAAGGCGTTCCCATAGCACTCATTAGCTTATTAAAATGAAAACAACTGTTCTGGCTGTTCCAAATTGTAGAATGATGATAAAAGTAACTATAATAATAAATCTTAGATCCATTTCATCCTGTCTTCTGTAATATTTCAGCTTACTCTCCCCTGAGTTTGGGGGTAGGAAAGACACCTTGTAACTGCAGGGGAAGCCTGTCATCTTTTCTGACTCTGGATGGCTACCACCATGATGTGTTTGCACCCGGGGAACAGGAAGGTGTTTGTGTTCTCCTGCTCACTCCAGCACAGGTACCTGACCTCTTCCACCTACTTTTGAGAGAAAACACAACCTAGTGTTTCCCTGCTTTTGCTGCACACTGGCATATGCAAGAGATCTTTAAACAATACTGAACCTGGCTCCCACCCAAACCTCTCTGATTTTATTTTATCTTATTTTTAGTATAAATTGGGAGTAGGAATTTTCAAAACTCCACAAGTGATTCCAGTGTGCAGCCAAGTGCAGAAACCCTAGCCAAGCAGTTAAGACATCATTTATATCACAATTTTACCACTTAGAACTGAGAAAACCTTGCATAAGCCACTTTTCTTTCTGTACCTCAGTTTCTTAATCTGTAAAGTAGGTATAATAAAAGCATTTCTCTCTTGGGGGTTATTAAATTTAAAAATGCATATCAATGATTGTGCTAATTATTGATATACTAATTGTTGTCATTATGACATGTCATGGCCTCATTGGAGATCATGGAGTCAAAGAATACTATCTTGGTAAGAATGTCCGGTCATCTTGATGCAAGAATTACTATTCAAAGTTCCTGGCTAGTGACTATCCAAAACTCATTCTAATATTTAGATTGCCCGCAAAACAATTTGAAGACATAGTAATATGGGGAATATAGTGTTCAAAGTAGATAATACTGTAAAGTTTCACTCATCAAGAGTATTCATCAACAATACTCTATGTCAAATACAGTGTTGGGAATGCCAAATGAGACATAAATTCATGTCCATTTAGCACAGTTCACAGGCAGTTAAAACTGAGATGCACAGTCAGTTCATGTGCAAATTGATGTCTTTATAAGACTTGAAATTTTTCTGTTTTTCTCCCACCACCCTCCTTTATAATTTGTTATTGAACTGTCTGATCTGCAAATATCTAGTAATTGTTTTTATCATTCTAACTTGGCTACACATAATTCTCACAAATTCCCATCATTTGGCTGGAAATGGTTTTATGTCATTCTTTCTTATGGCTATATAATATTCCATGGACTGGATATGCCATATCCTCTCGATCTAATCATCCATAAATGAAGCTTTAAGCTACTTCTATGTCTGTTGTTGTAAATAATGTTGTTATGAATACTGTGGCACATATAGAGATTTTTGCTGATGGTTCCATATTCTGTGGATATATGGTCAAGAGTAGGATTGCTGGATCCTACAGTCTTCTTCATTTTTGGGGGGTAAATCCAGACTGCTGGTTCTGTTTTTCATGCAACAGCTAGGGAACTTTTAAAATGGAGTCCAGTCATATCACTCTCCTATCTTAACTTTTCTGAGTCTTAGAGCACCCCTCCTTTCTCTCTGTCCTCACTCTCTAAGACCCTGCTCTGTGTTCTCCCCTCTCTGGTTCCCTGTTCCCTCTGCCTGGGATGTCTGATCCTCTCATAACCTTCAAGTTTCTGTCCAACTGCTTTATTTGGTATACCAAGTATACTAAATATACTGGTATGCTAAAAAAAACCTGACACTCTCCTTGGCACCCTTTGTTCTCTTGCCCTTATCACTACTTATTTATTCTATATTAAGTCATTTCTATTTATGTATTTATTTCTATAATCAAGAGGCACATTAGTCTTCTCAGTCTGCCATATCAAATACCACAGTCTGGATAGTTTAAAATGCTGAGAGTTGTTTCCCACAGTTCTGGAGGGTCTAAGCCCAAGATCAAGATGACAGCATGGTCAAGTTCTGGTGAGAAATATCTTCCTGAATTGTCAATGGCTTCCTTTCTGTACAGTCCTCACATGATCTTTCCTTTGTGCATGTGTAAAGAGAGAGGAATTACTGATTTTTCTTCCACTGCTTATAAAGACACCAACTATAAAGGATGCACTAATATATATATATATATATGCATATATATAGTTGTTGTCTTTATATATATATAGTGTCATATGTTGTATATACATATATATGTGGATATGGATTGACTCACTTTATTACATAGGTTGACAAATCCTGAGATGTACAGTTAGCAACCTAGAGACTCAGGAGAGCCGAAAGACCTCCAAGCTGAAGACCCCAAAAGAGCCAATATCAGTTCAAGTTTGAAAGCAGAAAAAAGCAGATGTCACATCAGGAGAGCAATCAAGCATGAATAATTCTCTTACATAGTGGAGGCTGAATCCTTTTTGCTCCATTCAGGACTAGATGAACCCCACTGCCTAGGTCAATCTGCCTTAGCCCATCTTACCAATATATACATATTAATATCATCTAAAATTACCCTCACAGAAAACCCAGAATAATATTTGACCAAATAATTGTCCAAATATTTGACCAAATACTGATAACCCAGTCAAATTGAAAGGTGCAATTAACCATCACAGAGAGGAAGACACAGTGAGCTACTATATATCCTTTTAACTTTAGCCATTCTTTCTTCCCACATCTGGAACTTCTGCATCTATCTTGCAATCCTGAGACCCAGAAGTCTAAAAACAATGAAGAATTTAGGACTGTTCTAGTAGGTTTCTGGTAACTCTTACAGCCTTACCTTCTTATTTCCAGATTTCTTTTTTTGAGAGACAAAAATACATGCTAATCAAAGCGATGTCCTTACATTTCTTTTAATTTTTCCCACATATGCAGCTAAACTAAATTCTTCACATAATCAGGTTTATATTTCAGAAGCCCATAATAATAGCTTGTCTTCTTATTTTAGAGCTCTGAAAGTTTTCTTTACATAGCAGACTGCACTCAATAAGTCAGGCCCATACTTTTAACCTAAATGTTCAAAGCAATAAGCAGACCCATAACTATATGAGCTGCCAACCCATTAGACAGGTCCCACTCATTGCCTGTGCTTCCTTTCAGCTCCTTCTAAATATTTATACAACCACAAAGCACCATCAACCATGGGCAAAACCGAGAGGACACCCAGCCCCACCAGATAGAAGTAGAATCCAAAATGACTTATTTTTAAACAGCACAATAGCAAACAGAGACTTGTGACTTCCATTTCTGTGATGTATCCTAATAGTCTTGTAATTTATCAAAAAACACTTGGAAGAAGTAAACTTCGGGACAGTAAAAGCTATAGATGTGTGCAAGTATCTGGAAACCTACAGACAAAGCCAAGCTACTTACATGCTGGTGTAGACAACAATTGGGAACTTCTGCTCCCTGGTCAGGGGGTTGAGTCAGAACCAAAATTATACTGTATTTCAACTTCAAAGTGCACATTCCTAGTTCAACGCCTTGATACAAAGAGAGGATTTCTGAGAGCTGGAAACTAGTCCTCACCATCTTGAAATATCTTTCAATCCCCACTTCTGATATTCATTTATAATCAGAGCTCAAGCAGGTTCTGATTTATTGGTTGTTTGCTACACATTACTGATAGGTGATTCAACCTCTGAGAATCTGACACATTATTGAGTGGGGGTGTGGGTAATATTTCTTCAGAAATATGAATTTAGCTTATAGGTAATGAAAAAAGAGTCTATCCAAGTAGAAAGAACATTTTAGAAAAAAGTTAATAGCTCAAAAAAAGAGAAGAAATAGGAAAGACAATTTTAATTAGCAATAAGGAAAAAAGGCAACTTGCTGCTTCTAGTGGAATTAGTCTTATTGATCCAGATATCAGTCTTTTTCCATGGCGGGGGAGATAGTGCAGCTATGAATGATATCTGGAAGCCCAGCACTGAGAAGTGACTTGGAGGTCTGACCAGACTGCAGGAGAACCCATCAGTACTGCATACTGAGATTGATATATAACATAAACTGTGCCATGATTCAATACAGAAACAATTTATAAATGGTTCCTTACAAAGTTGAGCCCTTCCATTCCAAAAAATTGGCTCCTGCCTATCTGTTGGGTCCTCATCTCTCTGGATATCTGCCACATGCTTTCCTCTTGCTGCAGCCTGGCTTCCTCTGGTGGAAATGTACCCGATGTCCTTGCTCATTAAGACCTATTTACGGGCTAAATTTTGTCCCCTCCAAACTCACTGAAGTCATACTCTTAGAACCTCAGAACGTAACTGTATTTGGAGAAATAGTTTGTTAAAAAAAAAGTGTTGATGTTAAAATGAGGCTGTTATCAGGTTCCCTAACATTAAAGCCTGTAATAAAATAAAATAAAAATGATAATAACAATAAATAAAATGAGGCTGTTAGAGCAGGATACTAATCCAATATCCATGGTATTCTTCCTTAGAAGAGAAGATGCTCATGAAGTGATGTAAGATGGCAGTCATCTGCAAGTCAAGGGAAGAGAACTCAAGGGAATCCAACCTGCTTACACTTTGATCTATGACTGCAGTCTCAAAAACCGTAAGGAAATTAATTTCTGTGGTGTTTGGTTATAGTGCCCCTAGCAAACTAATCCAGCTTCCAACAAATTCCCAGCTTCATATGTCACAACTTCTACACCTAGAGAGAGTTGTTCTCTCAGATCTGGTTCTTATGCCCAATGGGGAGGACTGGTCTATGATTTAGAGTCAGGTCCACCTGTGAACCTGGCAGGACCCAGGACAGCAAATGCAGAGCAAGGGTGCTGAGCCTTTATGCCACAGTACCCTTCCACTCACTCCTGCTGCCGCAGTCAGGGCTCAGTCAGAGAAGCAGAATCCATGGGACTCCCAAACATGGATACATCACACAGGAATGAAGTTATTGCAGAGATCATTGACTCTACAGTTGTCACTGCTGGTTTAGCTGACTCTAATGCCTCTCTGCCTCTGATGCTGGAAGTGGAAGTTGCAGGTCAGGTAGCATGGAAGGGAAGATGAATATAAAGTGAGTGAGAGGGGTTGTATGTTGGTGTTCCCTCAAACTCCCTGTGTAAATACTAACCTCCAATGTATTGTTATTCGGAGATGGCTCCCAGGCCAGTGATTATGTCACAAAGGAGGGGTCCTCAAGATGGATTAGTGCTCTCATAAAATGAGACAACAGAGATGATGTCTCTCCATGACAAGTCTAAAAGATGGCTGTTTACAAACCATGCTAGCACCCTGGTCTTGTTATTCCAATCTCCAGAACCATGAGAATGAAATGATTGCTTAAGTCAACTGGTCTAAGCATTCAGCATATAAGGTGAGAGAGACACCGAGGACAGACTGGAATCCAGATTACAACCTATGTTAATTCTGCTGTACTGCCAGGCAGGGTATCCACTGGGCTTGACAGCAGGGTGTCCATAGGACTCAGAAGCTTTGTCTTGGAGTCAAACACCTGCCTGATCCAGAGGTTAGAAAAGAGGAGATAGGACAGCTAAAGTCATCTGATGTCCCACATCAGTACCACAAGATGACAGACATGTGATCATGTGTACAGACTGCCATAGTGCCACCAAGAGGACAGATCAGATGAGCTCCACACTGGGGAACAGGTGGAGCTGCTAGGGGAGTGGTATGCCTAGAAAGGGCTTGAAACCCCAAGCCCTATATCTTGCCTATTTTTCTCTTCTTTCAGGCTGTTCAAGAGTTATACCTTTTCATAATAAGTTGGCAACTTATAAAGAAACCCTTTTTAATTGGACTTAAAGGGATTATTTGATTATAGCCACTTGATCAGAAGCACAGGGAGCAATCTAGAATTTTGATTGCCTGTGAAAGGGGAAAAGGGTTGTCTTGTAGGACTAACTCATGAAATTTGATAGTGCCAGAACTGAGTTGAATTATAAGCCATCCAGATGGTATCAGAGAATTGCTGGGCAGTGTGTGTGTGTGTGTGTGGGGGGGGGAATCCCACATGTTGGAATTGTGAGCAGAATCATTTAAACTGGCTTTTGGTACTCTACTTTGGAACCCAAAAAAATGAGAGTCAGGCAGATTGTAAAAACTTATTCTTTTATATTTGAGAATATATCTATCCATGACTGAACAATACCCAAAACAGAAAGTTTTCTCCCTCTTTCCCAGAAGAAGACAAATGAAACTTTAACAGATTCAGGGAAAGTGCTTTACCAGCCTTAAGAAGAGTCTGAATCCAGATCCTTTACACATTTCCCATGGCTATAAATCTTAATTGTTTAACAACACTCATTGATCATAACCAAAAGGTAGAGGAAGCAAATTTTAGAGGAAGGATCAGTCCCTAAGCAGAAATACCTGTTTCCATGGTGACACATTATTAAGTTACAACTTGGAACAAGGAAATGAAAAAAAGTAGTTGACTAGAGATTTTGAATTTTAAATCCATTTCATCAGTTTGGTATGTTGGGGATTTGAACGCCTTCAGAATGATTTCAAATGCTGGAAAAGATGATTCACCAGTTATTTCATAAGTGCTAGTGCTAGCCCATATGGTTAACTTTATCTCTAGATCTACCAGGATGAATAGAAGAGCTAGAAATGAGTTTCATTACTAATCCTGCACTGGAGATTCAGACCTTTCTTTATCCAAGTAACTCAGACTCCTCCAAAGCATGACTTAAGAATCAATTAGGTAACTTGTGAAGTTTCCTCTTTTGGGGTTAGTTAAATAAAAGTGTATACTCAGTAACTGTAGCCATATCTCATTAGAACAATGGCTGGCAACCTTGACTCTAAGTTAGAAAGTCTAGGGAGTTTCTTGAACAACGCCAAAGAAAGAGGCCCACCCTTAAAGATCCTGATTTAATTCATTTGGACTTAAGCCAAGGTGATAGTATGTTTTCAAAGTTCCTAGATAAATCAAAAGACATTCAAAGTTGAGAACCAGATACTAGAGTCTGGTTCCACTATCCATACCTTTATTTATTGCTTATTAGGGAGCTGACTGAGAAGACTTTCATTAAATCATCTTCATTCATCTGTCAACAATCCTCTAAAGTAGATATTATCTTCATTTTGTAAATGAAACTGCAAAGGTTCAATAGTTACTTGAGTTTGCATGGTAAAAGGCATAGAACCAGATTCAAATCCCAACCTGCTGTCAAGAAAACCCTTACCATCTTCCACCGTTCTAGTGCCTTCTCCATTAATGAGCAACCTACTGGTCACTGAAAAAATGCCCAGTTGTTTAATTCTCATCCACTCATATAGAATCAGAAGCAAAGAGATAATGTAAGCATGTCTTATAGGCTATATTTTCAAGATCTGGTAACGAGTTTATAGATTTTTAATCCTGGTGGAATCTTTAAAGGCACTAATTTCAACCTCCTCATTTTATAGATGAGGAAACATAAATCCAAAAAAGACTAAGTGATTTCCAGGTCTAATAAGCAGGTTACCCTTAATTGCAGGTGGAGTAACCACTGCACTCTTCATTTCTTATTTATCATCTAGCAGAGAACAGAAGACAAGTAGGCCTACAAACTTAACTCACAGCTAGCCGTGAGTACTAAAAGAAGAGACAAAAGAGAGCTTGCTTGTGATTGGTGAAATTAGGAAAATCTTTATAGAGGAAATAGCTTTTAATTTGAGCCAAAATCAAGTAGGCTTCTAAATTGCTAAAGTGAATTAAAGAATATTTCAGAGGAACAGAAGAGGGTAAGCAGATTCCAGAAAAGGGGGACAGAGCAACCTGAAGCAAAAAAGGATGTGTGAGGAAAAGGAACCAGAAACAAAAGGGCGGAACCAGGGTGCCATTTGAGAGGATGTGCACTAATTGAAAGGTCATTGAGTTCAGATGACTGTGCTTTAGACACAACAGGGCACAGACTGAAATAGACAGAAAGAGAAGGTTAGAGACCAGACCAGTCATTGAATTCCTGCTGGTGTAGTGGGGAAGGAGAAAACCTCATGAGAGTAAGGGAAGGAAAGCAATAGGTCATAAGGGGAAAGTGGGTAGGAGAGTAAGAGATGTGAGAGAAAAAAATCCACCTCAATGGGTGATGGAATTATACTTACACTGAACTCCACCCCCAAAAACAAACTAGAGAGTAAAGAAAACTTTTCCAGTCATGTTACTAAATCGTTATCTTCCAAACAAGGACACAGTGGAAGAGGAAAACCCTGCAAGAAAGAAATGAGACAGGTATGGGGGTGGTCTCTGTGTAGGAAGAAAAGGGAGGGTGGGAGGTAAAATGGACAGGTAACTGGAGAGGAAATGTGGGGAGGAGTAGATGGGAGGGCAAAACACACTTAAGGAAAGTCACCAATTTTTGCTCCTGGACCTCATTGAAAATCACCAAATTGACCCCAGTGGGGACAGTAAGTGACAATAAACACAGTTCTGGGGGAATGTTATGAACTTGACATAATGAATCAAATCTTCTTGAACACACACTATTTCACAGTATGAGTTGAGATAATCGAAACAGAACTCCATCCAGATGGTTTAATTAAAGAAAATTTAAGGAAAGTTGTGGTCAGAACTAAGAAATCAACTTCCAGAGCCTAGCAACAGCAGGAAACCACAACCTACCTAGATCTTCAAAGAAGACAACAAAGGAAGTTCTTGCCTGATCACAGAGAAGATGACCACTGTCCCCAACAAGGGTCAACGCAAAGATGGGCAGAAAGAAAACCTTCCAACCAATCTCTTCTCTTACTGCCAATCTTTTCCAATGTGCTGACCACAGCAGGAAGTGGAGGACAAGGCAGTCCAGAGGAGACTATTCTTAGAGACAGGCTTTTGGGCCACAGAACATGGCAGGAAGGGGAAGAGATTTGGGAGTAGGGCAAATTGAGAACCCAAGCACAGCCAGCAAGTGAAAACTCCTGAGCTCAATGGAGCTCCCAGAAGTGACATTACTCTTCCATCTGTGCCTGCAGCAACAGCTGCAACTTTCCAAGGGAAAAGGGCATTACTGGCTTTCCCATCTCAAATGCCTGAGAATCAGTATTTTTTGTTTCTTGGGATGGTGTTTTGTACAACCTGTAGCCAGATGAGCAGGGACCTTCCAAATCTTGCCCTTATGTCCTTATGTCCTAAATTGGGTTAGGGAATCTGCTCAAGCATTTTTTCCCTCTCGATGTATGAAAGGAAGCATAAAAGATAGGTTTGACAGTTGAGTAGTTGAAATTTTCTGCTATTTGCTCTTTTGAAGATAAAGGAAAATTATTGCATCACTCATAAGAACTTTGCCAGACTAAACGTCAGAAGATTCAAAATGCTTACTTTTCAGAGCAGGAGAAAAAAAGATGGAAGACATGGCTTGTGATCAAAATGGAAAGTCACATAAGATTAGAAAAGACACAGACAAGATGATACCTAGCAAAGTTTGGGAATGGTTACGCAACAGAATTGCTGCCTCTTGCTCACAGCACCCTGTGTCAGCCCCAGACCATCATCTGGATGGCCTCTGACCTGGAGCAGTCCCATGCCAATGCTCCCAGGTCTCATCTGCATTTGACAGTGCGCTAAGATTCCATGAAATCAAGATTGCTTTACCAATTTAAAAATAGCTTCTTTTGAGGAGAAAAAGATGCTACCACATCCATCATATGTACAAACATCAATTTTCAGAAACATAAAATTAGAAGAACTCTTCCATCAAACTTCAAAGCTTCCAACTTCCAGGGTGCCAGCCAGAAATTGTTTTTGTGATTATAGTAATTCTCATGAAAGTAACCAATAGTCTGAATTCACTTAGGAAAGATTTTTCTCTTCAAAAGAGTAGTGTGCTAACTCTTAGGTTATTAAATAATCCTCCCATTTAGGGAACCTCATAAGGCTTTAGTGAGTCACCCATTGTTTTCCAAGAAAATCAGCTAAAGGTTAGCAGATAAGTGGTGGGCTAATCCTTATCTCCACCCCAGGATCAGAGAAATCTCTCAAAGACTCCTAATTGTAAGAACTATGCATGGTTTTTAGAAAAATGACACAGATGACAATGAGGTTTAAGTTTTTTATAATGTGAAATAAAAACATATACCCCACTACCTCTAGACCAAAATGAAGTTATTGATATCATCAGTGCCAAGGAAAAGCATATATAATGCAAGACAGAGGATTGGAGAATTTCCTTTGCCAAGAAAACCAGGAAAGCCTTGACCTGAGATCTGGCATATAAATAGAAGTCAAATTATGCCCAAAAAAGGTGTGTGTGTGTGTGTGTGTGTGGGGAGTATGTGTGCAAAGATTCTGTGGTATAAATGAGCATAGTATGTAGGCAAACCTGAAAGAAATCAGTGTGACTAGGACAAAGATCTTTGGACCAAGAAGGCCTCAAGATCCATATATTACCTTATCAATATTCAGGAGTTGGGTTTTGTTTACTTGTTTGTTTCTATCCTTCAGGCAGTTACGAGGAGGGAGGAAGGAGCTCCTGAAGTTTTAAGCATGAGGGTGATATTAGTAGGTTTGCCTCTTCAGACAATCACTCTGGCTATAAATAGAGATTGGAACATAATAAGCAAGAATCAAGAGGAAGATAATTTAAGAGATCGTAGTAAGGGGTCATAAGGTTTTTCTAATAAAATATTTGAAAAAAGAGATCACAGTAATAGGCTAGGTGAGAAATAATGGAACCTTAAACCAGAGGGGAGACAATATTAAAGAGTGGAGTAATATTAAAGAGAAATTTAGAAGGAAAAAAATCATTGGATTTGGTGACAGATTGGAAATGGAAAGAAAAGAGATAGGATGACAAGGCTAGCACCTGCATTTCTCACTTGCATTACTGATGGAACCATTCACCACCACGGGAAATACTAAAAAAGACCAAGTTTTTGATAGGGAGATGATTTGTTGGGTTGCTACATATGCTCAGATGCCCTTGAGAAATTCAAGGCAGAAAATGCAGAGGGAGTTGGATATGCAGGTAAGATGGGAGGTCAAGATGGAGGTGAAAATCTGGGAGTAATGTGCATTTCCAAATTAGTTATAACCATGGGTTTAGGTAGAAAAATAAGAGTGCTAAAAGAAGAAAAGAGATTGGGTACTACAGTGCCTACAAAAGAAAGGGTGGTCAGAGAACAGGAAGGAAATCCAGAGGGAAAGGGGAGCTCTCAGAAATCTGATAGACAACATTGCAGAAAGGAGAAAGTAGTCCATGTAGCAGAATACTAAAAAAAAAAACATAAGAAGTGAGAAGATGTCCCTTGAGTTGGTTGATACAGAAACCACCATGGTCCATGGTCTTAATAAGAACAGTTACACAGAGTTTTCTGAATGAAAAAAAAAAAGAAAAATCAGGGGGAAACTATGTGGCGTGCAAACATATGTCTTTCCTGAATTCACTCTAAGAAGGAAGTAAAGACTGCACTTTAACCATCTAGAAATCAGTTATAAAGGAGATTTGTAGGTAACTCACATTAAAAGAATGAGAGAGGATTAAGATGGAACCAAATAAGGGGAGAGATGAGATCATGGCACAAGGGAAGCAGCAGGCTCCCAAAGCTTCCCACCTTCGGCTCTTGGTTTCTTAGGGGTACTGCAACAAATTACCTCAAACAAGGTAATTTCAAACAATAGAGATTTGTTCTCACAATTCTGGACAATAGATGACCAGAGTTGAGTTAACAGTCATGCCAAAGCCCCACCAAACACTAGGAGGGAATTGCTGCTTGCTTTTTTTCACCTTCTAGCTGTTGCTGACTTTCCTTGGCTTGTGGCCATGTAATCTAATCATATCACAGTCTTCTCTGGACTTCTCTCCTCTGTTCTTTTTTCCTTCTCTTTCCTTACAAAGATACTCAAACCCAAGAAAATCTCATCTCAATATCCTTAACATAATCACATCTGCAAAGATTTTCCCTCCCCAATAGGATCAAATAACAGGTTCTGGTGACCCTATCCTTGTAGGCACCACCATTCAGCTCACTAGATGTCCCCTCCCCCCATTCCCATCACTGGAGCAGCATTTCATCATATCTGAGTCTCCATTCCAAAACTGAGGAACAAACAAGCCCACCCCAACCCCTTAGACCCAGCCTAGCCTTACCTGGCAGTCACAGGAAGACCAATTTCATGTAAAGTGGTGCATCCTTCATCCCCAACCAACTGATCAGGGAGACTTCTTTTTGCCAAAAGAAGGTAGAGACCCAAATCTCAGTCCTCAGCAGGGAAATAATTTTTCTTTGTTTCCCCACAAACACCTGCTAAACTGCATATTTAAATTCTATCACTTTTGTTGCTGTTCAAGATTTCAGGTATCTGTATAAATAATATTTTATGGATATGGGCAGGGGAGGGAGTTAATCATAGTTGAAATAAAATTTAGTTTCCCAAGTTCAAAATGAACCTTTGAGACAAAGTCCATTGCACACCAAGGACTCTCTTAAGGTCTTTGGTTTCAACAAGTGAATAAAAATTAGCCTCACAATAAACCATGAAAAAACTCTTGGACTACATAACATGTCAGTGGGTTAGGGAAAGAACTCTTGCCGGTTGTTTTCCTCCCTAAGTACCAGAGAATAATGCACAGGGTGCTAAGTTGTTTTCACCTAGATAATTAAGGCAGTTTTTTTGGGCTTCACCGTGTAAAAACTGTGTCTTCTTTCTACAGCCATCAAGAATAAAAAGTGGCACTTCCTTCAGTTGCTCCAGTAAAGTGTTGCCTTAATAATAATAGCTGGAATTATTCTTCTCCCGACAGCTCGACAGCTCGGAGTGTTTCACTTAGCTTCACGGGTTTTAGAAAAGCACTTTCAGATCTCACTTCATCATGCATGGGGGGGGGGGGAACTAATGCACAGAGATGCTAAGTGACTGTGTGCCATATTTGACCACCCATGAGGCAATTTATCCACTCTCACAATCACAAAAGATGCTTAAGACTTAAAATTGCCTTTCAAAAGTGTAGCTGAGTAATAAATAGAACACAGTTTTCATTTCCTGGATTCCATGTTTTATAAATCACTGGGTCTCAAACGGGGAAGTGGTTAAATCAGTTTAAGTGTTCACTTCTCTGTCCTGCTTCAGTTCCACTAAATCAGAAAACCAAAAGATGGGGCCAGGATGCTGTTGAGCTGAATCTATCCACCCCCTGCCCTCCACCATTTGCTTGGTTGGCTCTCTGGTTCCTGGACTTTCCTTGGCAGACATCCTGACTCCTGGACTTTCCAGTAATACCAGATGCTGTCTCGACACATTTGGCTTCAGTGTCTTCACACCCATGTTTGCCTCCTGGCAAACAAAGCCTTGCTTCTGTGGGCTTTCCTAGTGACAAAATTTAGCAGATGATGCCCTTGCACACAGGGTCTGCCCCCAGCCAATTGATGGAGCTCTTTGTCTGTGACCCAGCCTCCAGCTCATACAAAGGTAAAGCATGAAGTCAAACAGTGAGAAGAACTTTGGCAAGGTTTTATGCTCCCTGAACTTGAGCCTCAATCCGTGCAATGGACACAGGAGTGGGAGTATGATGTAAAAGAAGGGCTATTGCTGGGTACGGTGGTGCATGCTTGTAAACATCAGTCTAGGAAGCAGCGGCGGGGAACAGGGATCGTGGTCCGAGTCCCGCCCGGGGCAACGTAGCGTAGCGAGAGCTAGTTCCAAAAACATAGCTGGGTGTGGTGGTGCGCGCCTGTAATCTCAGCTACCTGGGAAGCTGAGGTTGGGGATTACTTGAGTCCGTGGTAACCTGGGAAACGTGAACCTGCGGTTCCACGGGCAAAAATAGCGAGACCTAGTCTTAAAAAAAAAAAAAAAAAAAAGGAGGTCTATTAAGAAAATCAAGAGTACCTGCTTACAGAAGCATGCACAGGAACACTGGAGCCATATAAAGATTAGCATGACATGAAAGTTCATGAAATGTTTCCATAGTGTCTGGCGGGTACAATTGGACTTTCAGTGGCAAATTAATGTAATATATACACAGATGTTGGCTTTTAATGATGTGCAACTGAAACTCAGTAATACATAATTAAGTAGACAGACTGGGGAGAAAACATTTTTTTAGTTAAAGGGCATATGTTCAATGAAAGCCCAGCACAGTGTTCAACAAATGGCAATTTTAACCCTCCTTAAAAGGTCCCCATTTTTGTTACATCTTCCTATTGCATTTTTTGGCATCTCCTTTTTATTAAAACTACTACTTAGAGCAAATTAGTGTATGTATATATGAGATAGAATTTACATTTTATAATTTTAAAAACCTGATTTTCTTAGTTGGCTGAGATCAACTAACTATAGTCTCTAGCTTTAAAAAAAAAACATTTTTTATTTAAAATTGTGGCTATTTGCTGGATTCTTACCCAGCAGAATTACCCAGTGGGAAGTGTTCGATGCAAATCAATTCTGCAATTCGAAGCATCAATCTAGAATTTTTCTTTTGCTCACAAGGATGTGTCCTAAGCAACAATCCCAAGACTTCTAGCTCTATCCAGTTTGGGCTCAACTGAGAGTCCTCCTATCCCTAAGCCCCAAAATGAATTTGGGGTACTCTGCATGCATTTCTACAGCAACTCTCTCCAACACAGCCACTAAATCCCATAAGGCGACATCTCAAGAGGCAGCGATGTCATTTTGTTTTATTGTATGTGGACATATAATTTGCATGCCTATTGTATGCAAAACATACAATTATGTTTTATTGTGTGTGGTCCTCATAGTTGGAATGTCAGAGCTCAGGGAACTGTAGAGTGACCAGCCATCCATGTTTGCCTGGTGCTGAGCTACATAAGGGAGTTGCCATTTTAAACCAAAACCATACCAAGCAAATTGGGATACGTTGGTCACCCTAGAGGGTCACCCAAGCAGGGATGGGTGCAACAGGAAACCTTTCCATTCTCTATCAAGAACATAAGGCTTCATCCATCCCCACTTAGTGCTGACTCCAAGGAGATGTGCTCTGTCTCTGATCGAACAGCACACTCCCAGCACTACAGTCCAGAGCAATCAAGGCTCCTTGAAAAATTCAGAATTTTGGAAATGGCAATCAGAGCAGCCAGTAGTACTCCCTGCTGCTGTAACTGTGGAAGTTTTCTCAGATTTATCTTTCAGTCCCCTCTTTTATGTGGAGACAGACTGATCTTTCAATGGTAGAAAATGGAAATATGGCCGTTGGGTAACTCCCACTATGTCTCTGTCCTCACCTGCACTCTGGCGACTCCAACAACTCCTTTAAGAGTGGTGGTAACACATCTTGAGACCAAAACACCTGCATTCCTGCCTCTCCTTCCTTTTCCCAACTCTGTGTCCATGATGACATGTGTGAGGGATGTAATGACAATATTCTTAAAAGTTCCCTCATGAATTTATTTTAATGCTCACTCTTAGAATTATAGAACATCAAAGTCGGGGAAAAAAATTCCCGATGCTCTGTTTTGTTCTTCTCCAGAAGTATTATTGAATCATGTGCAGAGAAATTGAAAAGATCCATAATTTCCAAATGAGTCATTTAAGACTGGAATGTGATGGGTGGGTGACACTGCTTCTAGGTAGTAGATCTAAAATCCAGACTTTAGCTTCCAGCCTCTGATCTCTTTGTTCTTCCATCATACTCTTTAAATCCTCACCACAAGGCTTAGTCTCTGATAGTGGAAAGAGATGGAAAAACAGGAATAAAATCCTTAAGAAGATACCAGCATGTTGCTAGCTTGATGAATGGGGTGAGCTCTGATTTTGCTAAAAGGAAGTGGGATGAATGTGAGGGTGAGGAAAGTCACCTCTGGGAAGTCAGAGGAGAAAGTATACATATATAAAAAAAATGGGGCTTACAAGCACTGACCTAAAAAAATACCGTTCAACTCTTTGCTTCAGGGTGGTCTCAGTCAAGACTTATGCCTGACTGTCTGATGCTTCATGACAGTGACTCAACATTTTCATTTAATGTGTACAATTCTAGCTGCTGTGATGATTACTGAGAGCAGGGCTTCCTGACCTGGAAATGTAGGAAGAATGGTGCCGGTTTTCCTAAGCTATCAGAGGACCATCTTTCCCATCTAGGGAATGGGGTAATGACAGGCTCATGCCATTTGATTAAATCTAGAATTCTTCTGTGCTGTTGCTTACACCCTGGCTGCCTCTGTAATTTACACTTGTGTCTTAAGATGCTTCTTCTCTTGATAAATCATGCTTGTAATTTGAAATCGCTTTCTAACTGGAAGGAACTGAATGTGTAATCGAAAAACTGTACCCAATTTGATCAGCCTAAGAATCTGACGGTTCAAGGTAGAAAGTGTTTCTTGGCAAGAATGGATGTGAACTGGATTAGAAAATAAAGGTTGTTATTGCAGACAACACTTTGCCACTCCAGATGGCTGCAGTGTGACCCCATCATTTTGCCCATGAGGAAACTATGACTATGATTTCAAATTCCTTTGACAGTATTTCCCTCCTAAACTATAGATAAGAGTCAGGATTCAGAGTTAATTCCCTTCTTCTTATTAATCTGTGCAGAAAAATGAGCCGGTTTATCATGTTCTCAGGTTTTAGCTAGATTTAGTAATATCCTAAGACAAAGTATTGCCAAGAATAATAAAAGCAATATAGAATGTAATATCCTAAAATGTGCTTTCAACATAAAAATGGAAAGTATATTATAAGTGAAATTGTGCCTAACTAAAAAGGTTTCCACCTTCTATCTCTGACCCAAATAAGAGCCATATTCAAAAGGTGAAAATTCCAGTATACCCAAAGAATCTGATGAACTCCTGATACTTGTCAAAATGACTTGAAATGTAGAAGGAAAACAATAATAATTCTTATAATAATACTAGTTTGCTTGTCTTGTGCATGCACTTCCATGCATCTTATAGTCAATGTAATAAAAGTTATTTCAGGTATTTTCATAGTTACCACATGTAATCATTACAGTGCTACTAGCTATATACCTTTATTTCCTCCATTTTACTGATAAGCAAATTGAGGTCCTCAAAATATTAGATACTTTCCCAAGTTTCCCTGGCCATATGTGCTAGTGCTGGGATATTCATTCCTTTCTCTTTGACCCAGAAAACCATGTTTTGGACTACTATTCTCTATGCCTCCTTGTATCCACATTGTTTTGTTCAAGTTGTCTTTCTCCACACAGCAAACCAATTATGCAACAGCTATATCACTCACAAAGTAAGCTTCTAGAATTATGCAACAGCTATATCACTCACAAAGTAACCTTCTAGAATTTGGCTATCACATAGAATGATAGTGTCTTCCCAAGTTGGAAAAATGTTCTAAGACATTACTAGACTTTCATAACTGTTGTACAGACTAGTTTGTCACTGAAAGGCTATTTGCCTTGTAG